>VZRZ01001001.1:14543-25987 GCA_013398175.1 Climacteris rufus
ATGCAGAGCCGGGCGGGTCAGTGAGGATACCGGGCAGAGCCGGGCGGGTCAGTGAGCGAGGAGCCCGGAGCCGGGCGGGTCAGTGAGCGAGGAGCCCGGAGCCGGGCGGGTCAGTGAGCGAGGAGCCCGGGCAGGGCCGGGCGGGTCAGTGAGTGAGGAGCCCGGAGCCGGGCGGGTCAGTGAGGATACCGGGCAGAGCCGAGCTGGGTCAGTGAGCGAGGAGCCCGGGCAGGGCCGGACGGGTCAGTGAGCGAGGAGCCCGGGCACGGCCCGGCCGGGAGCCCCGGGCTCTGCAGGGAGAGCAGAGCGGCCCCACGGAGGGCTGGCACGGCTGGGGCTCCTGCCCCGGGCCCTGCTGTCCTGGCAGCCCCTGCGTGCCCGCACACCGCACCTGACCCTGCCTGTGCTATCAAACCAGCCCAGCTCCAGGGGTCCAAGCACGCCCTGGTTTCCTGGCTTACTGGCTACAGGCAACAGTGATAAAGAGTCACAGCACCATGATCTTAAACGTCAGACCCGCTCTGTGGCTGCAGTTTAACCATTTCAGGATAATTTTAAATCCAGTTGTGAAGAAGGGAATGTTTCCTGTTAAAAACCCCTTTGCCTACTGAGTTAACCTGAACAACATTTCTGCTGGAGCCAGACAAACTAAGAACCTATTTCCTCAGCCACATTATCTGCAGAGCTGTTAAGATCTAGGATATTTTCTGAAACTTGGGATATTCAGTGTGTGTTTTCTTGGCAGACTGCAGGCACACGTTCTGCCCCTGTAACTGTGTTACTGCCAGGTTAAACCAAGTCTGGGTGATAGGAATGCTTCTTGGGGAAGGAAGAGGTAAGTAAGTGAAATCATAGAACTACATTACTAAACTCAAATATCCATGGGTGTTTTCATTTTTACCTTCATTTTATCTTACTCTTATATTCATCAGAACAATGACTTCAAAATCAGACTAGAAAATTTCCATTTCCCCATCAGAAAATGGTATTTAAAAACATAAGTCTGTTCTGAAGACCCTGAATAGGGCTGCTAGATACTTCAGAGACAAGTCCCAGTGTGTAGGAAGTAGAATTGTTTTTTTTACAGGATGTGGAAAAGATTTCACTCCAGCCTCTACTAAATACACTGGAGCTTTCAAACATACCTGGTAGTCTTTTAAAAGTTCTTAGACCTCAGTCAGAGATCCTGATGTCCTCAGCTGTCCTTGAGCTCAGTGAGGGTACAGGAACAGGTACAGGAATCTCTGCAGGATTCCTGTGAGTTGCATCTTCACTGAATTTACATTTTGCTGACCCACAGCCCAGTGAAGTTATGTAAAATCTCTCCACAGGTTTTGACTGACTTAATCAGGCTAACAGAGAGCACTTACTGGCTCTGTTAGCATAGGGGGAAATTTTCCATTCAGAAAAGCCCACAGTAATGTGAGTTTCAAGGTGGAAAATTCGGAATCCTTTTGCCAGGGCACAAAAGAGAAGAAGCTTCTCTGTCTCCTGATTCTGGGAAATCTGCCACTGACCTAAAGGAGAAATGGGCACGTTGGGAACTGTTTCTTACTGCTGTTACCTGATCATCTGCACTTCTCTCCCTTGGATTTAATTTAATGTCTTTCTTGGACCACAGCTCAGCTTTGTAGAACAAATCTGCTGAGTGGGATAAAGAGTGAAATGATCTTTCATGAAGGAGACTTTTAAGTGTCAAGACAAATAGGTGAAAATTATGGTATTGAAGACCTGGCATTTTATATATACATGTGTTTATATATATATGTTTTGCAACTGAAAATGCAGGACCACAAAGTGGAAAAACAAAAATACTTGTTAGTCTTTTACAAAAAAATACAAGAAGAGTTATATTTTATCGGACAGATTCACTGCTGTGAAGTTATATATGTAGAAAGTAGCTGAGACTTGAAGTTCACTACAGCAGTTGCAGGCAAATCCTTTCAGACAGGAGAGCAAATGCTTTTGCAAAGTGTTGTGTTACCATAACATAAATAATGGGCCACAGGAACTCATTACACTGCATCTTGTCAATACCAGCCCTGAAAAAAATCCTTGGTCACTTGTGGTGAATCCACTTTAATCCACTGGTTTGTAAAAATTCCACTATCTTGAGGTTCAGTGTCTCTTGCAGGCAAGTAGTGAGAAGGAAGGGGTTGCTGATCATGAAATGTGCTGTTGTGTGCATTGTTTTGGGCCTTGTTTCTTGTTTTAACACCTGCCCTGTTGTTGTAGACATGCTGTTGAGTTTTTAAGGGATAATTTCACTGGCAAAAGCAAGGAAGGCTGATGTCTGTTCACATCCTCCTGCTGGTAAATGTGATCTGCAGAGAGGGGAATGTTGCTTAAAAATTACAGCAGCTCCTCAAGATGACCTTGGTGACTCAGAGCAATAACTCCATGGATTTGTCAGGTCTCGTTGCAATAAGAATTAGGATGAATTTGTTGCTAGGGAAACCCAAGAGAGCTTATTTAACTGGCTGTCAGACATAAGTGATGACCCACTCTCTGGGGCAAGAAGAAGGTCCTACTTACAGAATTTTTTAAGATGCAAACAACAACTAGTGAAAAAAAAAGGCAAAGCTGGGAAATGAAGAATTCTTTGTGCAATAGAGATGTCTTGTAGTTTGTTCATTTGTTGTATGTTCTGACTACTAAAATTGTTCCTGTTGCATTGTTTCCATTTTGGTGATGCCCTACTGTGTTCTCTGGACAATGGTAAACAGAATCCCTAAGTGTGGGAAATACTTGTGCTGGCAGGTTTAAGCTGTGATGAAACAGCACAAAGGATGTTTCCATGGTGTTGTTACCTAACAGAAAAGCTGAGATGAGAACAATTGTGCTGCACCTCTCTAAAGGAAGGTTCAAATGAGCAAAATGACTGATGTGCTTGGTGCCTGTGTGGGCAGTTCAGCTGGTGATGCTGGACTCTGCCTTCTCTGATGGCTCAGGACAGCAGCCTGGAAACCTGCCCGTGTTTCCTTTGGGTGTGCTTTCTTAAAATACATTTATTCTTTCATGATTGATTATTACCATGAGGAAATGTATAATCTTTGGCAGATCTGCTCTTATAATGACATATATCACGAGACAGGGTATTTTTCTAGTTTTTTTTCTGGTCCTGACACTTTCCATTTGAGACACTATTTATATATATATTTATATACATACTTATTTTAATGTTTTAAAATAGTGCAAAATGTAACCCAAGGTATTGTTCAAGGAAACATCTAGGGCTTAAGTAACTTAACCAATGAAGAGACAGGAAATGGGGAATTTTTTTTTCTGCCTTTTTTCCATTCATAGTTATTTCTGGAATTTCCAGTTCCTCACAACTACAATAGCAGTATTTATGTTAATGGGCACTGAAAGGTTGCATCTTTATTCTGCACTATGTGTCAAGATAATTTTGAGGAAGTTATGACTTTGATGAATAAATATTCCAGATGGAAAATGACACTCAGTGTAAACTGTTCTCATGAGAACATGTATCAGATAACATTTGAAACTGAGATAATGCAGTTTCAGCAAAATTGTGCAGCTTTAAACAATTGAAAGAAATGTTTAAAATCAAACAAGTCATTCTAAGATGAAGATTTCATATGATACATTTCAGCCTGGCATTGATTTTATATATTGTAATAACCACTTGCTCATAAGCAGTATTTAGTCTCTGGATTTCTGTAACCATTATACAGTAAATGATGTATAAAATAATCAGTAACAATAACCAGTTAAGACAAATTGGAATAATTTCTTGTAGCCTCCCAAGCCATGGAGTTAATCCACAAACAGGGTTCTACAGAACACCACTGATTCCTGCATGTCACCACAACCTGCTGGTGTTTGAGGAAGTTTTCCATTTGACATCTTTTAGGGTCCTATTCCTAGAAAGAGCTTTGCTTTAATTATTCAAGGAATTAATTCTGAGCAGGTGAAGGGAATCCAAGCTGCAGAATGCAACAAAAGTCTGACAACTGGGCAATCAGAGAAGAAAATAATATTTTTTTAAAAAAATACAATTATCAAAGATTTCACAGCTTTAAGTTGTGGTTGCTCTGCGTGGCATGGCAGATTTCTGGTTAGAAATACTTGGTGCTTCTCTTCCATGAGGTTTTTCTGCTTTCACTGCTGCAGAGGGTTTTATATGCAGGATTTCTAGAGTGAAACTGGGACAGGTGTAAAGAGAGGCAGGTCAGAAGGTGCAGCCTCCCCACAGGTATTTTTGGTGACAGAAAGACAGAGAATTTTGTGCCTCAGCCTCACAACACACAGGCTGAGGTGTGAGAGGATTTCTGACTACAAAGACAAGAAGCAAGAGAAGGGCATGGATATTTAAGAGGAATGGAAATGCCACAGAAAGATTCTGTCATAAAATGGCTGTAAACAAAGTTCAGCTGGAAAGAAGCAGTTTGCCATAATAATTAGGAATTAACTTGTTTCTATACCTAGTGTTGATGAGGAATAGCACTGGGATGTGAAGGGAGGGCCTTTTGAGGGCCTACTTGTTTGGAATCTGGAGTTAAAGGAATTGAGAGTTTTAGCTCATGCCGTGATATTTCATGGATTTAAACCTGTCATATTTCCAGTGGCATTTTTCCCCTTATTGACTGAAAATCTCAATGGAGGTATTGAACTGAGGGCTGAATTTAACCCCCAATGTCCATCTCGTGCTTTGCCAACATTGCAACGTGGCAAGAGCTCCTCTCCTGCTTTGCTCTCAGGAAAATGGCCTTGGCAAGGAATGCAGCACAATGTAGAGCTTTTTATGGCAGTTCCCTGCAAGCCTTATGCTGTCTTTCAAAAAAATCCAGGAAGCTGGTTTGGCTAACCTGGAAGTGGGTGATGGAAAAAAATGTCTTAGAAAAGAAAGTCCCTTAAGTGGTTTGATTTTTTTTGGTTTTCATATTTAGAGAGAAGTTAACGTCTGTCTTTAAGACATGAGCATTTCCTTTTGCCATTTTAAAGCAAATTTTAAATTGATTTGCCTGCTTAAACAATGCAGGCTGAACATGGTTATTAAGAGACCTGGGATTTATCAAGCCTGAACAAGACAATTTTCTCTAGAACAGATCCTGTATAGATCGGGCAGGATGAGCAGATGAGGTAGTGAGCCCACTTAAACAAAAAGCCACACAATGTGCTCTGATATGAATACTGGGATAAAGGGGGACTAAATGTTTTTATCAGTGTGTGCCCTGTGGGGGGCATTCATGTGAAATATGGAGAGGGCTTCTGTGGCTTCCATAAAACAGTTCCTGGAGCTCCATCCCCCCTCAGTGCTGTTGTGGGTCAGACAGTTGGGAGTCACACATGGAAAAAGCAATAACCTTGGCTGCCTAAAGCTCTGTGCTCACCAGTAATACCCAGCCACTAAGGAGAGAAAAAGCACTTAGCCAGGGGGTGAGATGCATTTCCCCAGGTGAAAAGTTGATAAAGTTCCTTTCATGCAGTGAAATCTCCTCATTGCTTGGGTTTTAGAGACTCTCCTGAAGAAAATGTAATCATTTTTAATTTACTTGGACTTTGGTTGGTACTGTACTTCAAGTTGTTTCAAACATGTGAGCTCCACTTATATTTAAACAGCTTTCTTACTACATTTATATAAAAAGAGGAAAGCTCAGTAGAGGTGTGTGGGTTCCAAGGAACTCAGCATAGAACCCTGAGGATTTCTGTCTCCAAAGTCTTTTCCCCACAGCACCAACTGCATGGTTTTACTCACAGCAGCACAGTGAATTCACAAACACTGGCAAACAGGGGATTTAGAGGCTTTCCAGGATTTCTTTCCAAGCCATATTAACCGTGGTGGTAGCTCAGCTGTTCCTATGTTCTGTCCTGGTTGAATGTGGTCAGGTTTGCTAATTTGGGGGGATTAGAATTCTGTGGTTTCGAATTGTTGTGAGACCACCTGGATCGTCTTTCTCAGACTGAGTTTCTCACAAAGGCTTTGCCACCTCTGGTAACACAGACTATGAAACATCAACTCCCAGCACTGCTCCAAGTATCTGTACATTTTAGAAATATGCTCTGAAATACAAACCCCTGATATCCTGGAGCTGTTTAGCTCATACCCCCTGAATTTTGTTTTTGTATTTCCCTTCTACACCTCGTGTAAAATCAATGTGACAGACGCTAACACAGATCTGAGACTCATTAGAAAGTCATTAATTATCCTGAAGGGATGTTTATGGATAGCAGCACTGTATATTTTGGGCTGTCAAGATAAATTGATGAAATGGCTTCTCTGTAACCACCCTGCAACTGTGGCAGGCTAATGACAAAATTCCATGCATGGTATCCTTCTAAATCTAACATAAAATCTCATGCAAGAAAGTGGCTGGTGGAAGTGTCTATGGTGATAATCAGACTGGGTCTCTAATTAAACTTGTGATTTAGATACCAAGGCAATTATTAACATCCCAAGGAATTTTTCATAAATTAATTTACCAGTAAAATGTTTATATAAATAGTGTTTTATATAAAGAGTGTTACTGGACTTTCAGCTGGAGAGTCAGCTGTGGGCAGTCCTGAACAGGGAGCTCTCCCTTAGGCACAGACTTTGTGTTTCATCAGCATTCCCCTTCATTCCTTTGCCATTCCATTTGTGGTTTAAAGCCCAACTAGAACATCTAACAAAAACATTCTAGACTAATCACCCCTTGGCCAAATAAAGGTGTCCTGCTTCCTGCTGAAATAATTTCTGAAAGTGTGTTTTTAGCAGAAAAGGCTCCACACACCTGCTCTGGGTGCTGGAATGCTGCTGCCTCCTGCAGGCTCTGGAAGCACCACGGATAAAGGAATTATTGCCTTTGGTTTTCACTCACTGAATTCTTTCACTTCAAAGACTTTTAAGAGTGATTTGCCAGTGCAGTTGCTTCCCTTGCTGCTCTTCCTTTCTGTTCTGTTGATGCCCCAGCTGCATTATCAGCTTTTGGCCATGCTAGTTCAGCTTTAAATGACATCTTGCCCTCCATGGGTTGGAAGGAGGAATTACATTAATTTAGGCAGTGCTATGTTTCAGTAAACCTACCCTTCAAAATACGATCATATGCAACAAGATTGATCTCAGGGATATTTTAAATGCACAAGGTCGAGCATGTCTTGTTTGTGCTTCCAGCCATGTCTGACAGTCAGTTTTCCTGCTGTTAGCACCCATCAGTCCCAATAATCTCCATGCTCTACTAATTAAAAATATACAGCCAGTGTTATGCCATGCAGGACACTATAGAGGTAATTACACAGGAGTTTTTCAGGCTCTTACCTAATGCAGTAATTCATACAGTGCCCCTCACCCAGAGCTTTTCTCCACAGTTACATGGTGTGTAGAATGCATGAACAGCAAGTTGAAAAGTCTGCATGTAGCTTTGCTTTCAGCCATCTGCTAAGCTCTGCTTTCCCTCCAGTTCCCCAAGCTGGGTTGCTAAGATATAAAATTTACTAAGCTTTTGATGATTTGCCAAACTGCTTTTTCTAAAATATTTAACTATGGTAGCAGTGAGAAAACAGCCAAACCATTATCAATAATCTTTCCTTTTGGCCTGTGATGCAGAGCTGTAATTTATGGGATGAGCAATGTTCCCCTGTGTGTGAGTGAGATCCTGGGGACACAGGGACACAGGACACCCAGCCCAGCAGGGAATTTGAGTGGCTGCACCCCTTCATGTCTCTGATCTGGTGTCCTCAGAACAAGGTAGGACACAAGATAATTAACCCTTGCCAGGCTTGTGCCAGAAGCACCTACAGAATTTCCTGGAAAACACAGATAATCAGTGCCATCCTGGATCACTCATACCTCCTCCAAACAGAGGTGGAAAAGTCTTCTCTGGGCCTGTTTCAAACTGGAAATGGAAGCCACCTTTGTTACAATCCTTGATGATCTGTCTGCTAAAGCAATATATTCTCAGAGCTTGTTCACAGGAGTCTGAGTTTGTTCTCAGGAATCTGGCCAGCTGCCCACTCAGACTCTTGCTTGGCTGTCAGCTGACTGCCTTTTATTAGTAAAGTCTCGTGGGTGTGGGTCCAAAAACCAGTCTAAATGCTGAAGTGGATTTACATGAAGTTCTACACATTCAGATGCCAGGCTCGGAATAATTTTTCACATGTGAGCTTTCTGCTAAAATATTTACACAGTCTCTGAAAGCCCATTTATTATATAGGATGAGTTGATAATACATAATGGGCTGCTTGAAGAACATGCATAGAATAAAAAAAGCAAAGGTCTGTATATTGTGTGTTCATACAGCTGAGCTGCTCTGTATCGCAGTCAGAAAAGGGCTGATGTTACAGTGGTTTAATTCAAAACAGATTCTGTTTAAAAAGAAGAAAAAAAGAAGAAGGAGGGGGGCATGGCTGTTCAAGCATTGTTTGCTGTTTGTAAGACACACCACTACAACAGACTTGAAGTGATGTTCTGCTTGCAATTATTTCTGTTGGTTCATTGGAGGGAGTAACTGAATTCCTTCATTTCTGGACCTCCAGGTACAAGGAGGAGATGCTCATGGCCCAAAGTGCAACTCCAGTGGCTCATGAGGCTGTTCTTGGACCTTGTGAATGTCAAATGAACTGCTCTATAATTTCTGGAATTTGTTTCCTCTGATCTGAACACTCTCAAGGTCAGTCTTAAATGTAACTTGAAAGTTCTTGGAAAAAAGTATGGATTTTTGACTTTGAAACTTTGACTTGTAAATTCATTTCTTTCAAAGAATGATGTTCATAAGTAATTCTACTCGTGTCTCATTAGTATGTCTATGATAAATTTTAATGTGAATATCACTAAATGAGAACTGCCTGTCCACGCCTTTATTTAGTAAGGATGTGTTCTGCTAAGGAAAACTTGAACTTACACTCAAGCTAAACAAGGTCTGTCCGTGTTTAGAGTTCGTGTGACCTGAATTTTTGTGGTGGGCTTTGCCAGTGCTGGGCTGTAGCAGTGAGAACCTCAGGAAGATGCTTACCATGGAGGTGGATCAGCATACATGATGTTCACCTGAGACAGGATATCCAGGTAGGAGCCAAAGTCACAGGCTGGGGGCAGCTCCTCCGTGCAGGATCTCAGCTCTCCAGAAGAGCCGCCCGGAGAGAACCCATCTGGAGCTGGAAAACAAGAACTCACATTGGCTGCTCTTGCCTCCGTGGTGGAGCTCTGCCACAGATCAGAAAACAAACCCTTTGGAGGCAGAGGAATTGTGGATGTTTTGGTTTCCCAGGATCTCTCTGTTTCTCTGAGAGCAAGTCAGCACCGTCTGCAGATGGATTGGGGTGTTCCAGGCACAGGGGCTGCACATTTACTGCTGCCCTGCAAGGTTCACGGCAGTGTAAAGCTCTCCTTGTGCCTCAAAGGCTGAAAAGGAGGGTGGGTGCTGCCTCTTCAAACATTGGCAGTGTTGCTGAAATGCCCAGGGGTTGCATACATGGAAAGCTTGTCCATTCTCTGAGGGATTCTAAAGGAGGGGCAGGGTTTGATTGCAGGTGTCTGGAGAGAATGCTGTTCTCAATAAAAACACTGGCAAAAATGGGAAAAGCTGGGAAATAGCAGAGAAAAGTCATCCTGCTCCCTGCTCCAGGGATTTCCTAATGTCTCCATGCAAGAGCTTCCCAGCTCCCCAAACCCTCAGAGCTCCGTGCTGGTTTCTGTGTGAGGGACAGTCAGTGTGTTCCTGAAATGTTCTCACTTGGGTACTGCGGCACAGTTCAGTTCAAAGTTATTCTTTTGAGTATCTCTGAAAAGATGTTTTCCTGTTTCCATTTCTCTAGCATTGTTATTTCTAACAAGCAGTTTGAAAATTGTCCTTTCTGTTTTTGCCTGGCTCCAGGGTTTTTCAAGGAGATGAAATTACTTAGAGCAGTAGATTTAACCACAGTGATTGAATCTTAATGGTCAGTGTTTTATCATGCCAAAATATTGCTGTTCATGGGTCAAACACTAACTCCAGTTTGGCTTTAACTGTTTAATCCTGAGTTTAGCTGCTGAAAATTCGGAAAAATTGATATTACCATAATAGTAGGCATCAGTTTTCTGGATTTTGTTTTTATTTTTTCCCTGTAGGTAGCCATGGCAGTTTGCATTTCAGTTCTTTTGGACTCTAAATTTTATTCCCTAAACATAGGTATTATTCATTTATCTGGATAAATGTTTCTGGAAAAGGCAAAAATAACTATTCCTTGCTCCAAGTGGACAAACTGAGCCTAGGAAATGTGTTTCTTTTATACACAAAAATTCCTGGTCCATGTACTAAATGAAGTCCAATTGACTTCAATGGATACTTAATTTACTTCAGTGAAAACAAGATTTAAGTCCATGCATTTTGATGTGGCTCATTATCATTGTTTTTTTATATAAAGAAAAAACCCTCAAGGATATGCAAAGAACAGCACTCCTGACAAACTGCAGGTAGGGGAGCCTGCTCACAGGGGACGTAGTTGGTGATGCTCCACTATTTATAATTTGAATTTTTACTGGCTGAAGACTTACAAAGGAACTTTTATTACTGTTTTTTTTTTCTTAAATAGAAGTAATCTTCTGTCATTTCCTTGACAAAGTGGCTTTTAGCTTCTTGTCTGCAAAGCCCAAAAGGGCCAAAGATAAACTTTGCCATTAACTCTTTGATATTCCCAAATTCTCTGGAAGTATTTTTGGGGGGTAAGGGGTAGGAATTGGCACCATTTTGGCTCTGAAGTGATGGTGACTGTTGTAATGACACTGATGCCCTCATGCCATCATTAAGGATGATGACAATTGTGATGATTTTGGGTGCCCTGTTCTGTTTCTAGCCGGGTGTCAGCGTGTGCAGTCAGACAAACAGCATTTGCCCAGTGATTGCTGCTGAAATGAGAACACTTCTGGCTTTCCAACACATCAGAATGACATCAAATGCTGCACCAAGGCTGGAGGGGGACAGGGAAACGCCACAGAGAATGAAGCTGGTACTGTGCCAAGGGGGAAGGGGCTGTTTGAGAACTGCCGGGTTCTGTCAACCATGAACTGTGGCCTGGTGCCACGGGCACCCAGTGCCGGCACAGAGGTGCCAGTCAATGCAAAGCAGGTTTTAATTGGGTTTTTCACTTCTTTCCCCCGCACAGCGGCGGGGTGTGCTGCCCCAGCCCCGACCCCCTCACCGTGCCCCTTTCCTCTCACCGTGCCCCTTTCCCCTCACCGTGCCCCTCACCGTGCCCCTTTCCCCTCACAGTGCCCCTCACTGTTGCCCATTTTTCACTGTAAAATAGCTAGTTTTTTCTGTTAGACAGTCTCAAGGACGATTTCTGTAAACATAGCTATGTTGTTGTAAAAATTATCTTTTTACATTCCTTTCCCATGGACACAGATCCCTTTGACGGACACTTCTTGTAACCAATATAGTTAGAGACGGAAGTGTTAACTTTCTCGAATGATCTGTGATTTCAAAAAGTGTATATAAGAATTAAACGAAAGGGGTTTCCCCCCTTTC
>VZRZ01001001.1:26835-50916 GCA_013398175.1 Climacteris rufus
CCCGGGGAAGGGCTCAGCCTCACACACATCCCGGGGAAGGGCTCAGCCTCACACACATCCCCGGGGAAGGGCTCAGAGCCTCACACACATCCTGGGGAAGGGCTCAGCCTCACACACAGCCCCGGGGAAGGGCTCAGCCTCACACACATCCCGGGGAAGGGCTCAGAGCCCAGAGCCCCCCCGTGCTGCAGTGCAATCCCGCTGTGTCCCGGCCGTTCCTGCGCTGCAGAGGCTCGGCCAGGGCTGACCCCGGCAATCCCGTCCCTGTCACTGGGAATGCCCTGCTGGAGCCAAGGGATGTGCTCATCGTTCTGATGGCCTCTCCCTGCCGAGAGTCTTTGTGCCATGGATTGAGTGATGCTGAAAGGACTCAGTGCACAAGGAGGAAAGGAAAAATCAGAAATGTGAGTCCCAAGCAGAAGAGAGGAACTGCCTGTTGTCAGAGGTGTGAAAAGGTGTGAACTTCCAGGCTTCGCAGAGACAGTTTTGGGCAAGAGAGAAACAGAGGAGCCTGTTTGTGTGGCACAGGGCTTGCTTCAGTTTGTGAGGTGAGGCAGCATCCCAAGAACTGATTTGTAGTGGGGGAAGAGACTCACCCAGAGTGGGATTGTTTGTATGCAGTTGCTTTCTTCTGGTAAAATAAAATAAATCTATAAATATGTGATTTGAGTTCAATAAAAAATCTGCTTAAGGGAGAATAACTGCAGTAAATTATTGCCAAGTCACACATCCTTCTGAGACAAGCTACAGAGAGAGTATCAAAAGTTAAATAATAATTTTCCCTTAGCAAATCAACTGTTGACATGGTTATACATGTGAATTAATTGCCCAGAGCTGTATTTATGGGGGATTGCACTGCAAATGGAGGGGAGGTAAACGGTAGAAATGATGGTAAAAAGCATTCAAGATTTTAGAAGATAGAATCTCCCACTCCACCCAAATGAAAATGAAATCTCCCATTAACTGCTCAGGATCAATAACCCAAAATCTTATTGATGCAAAAACTTGCTGGAGTTGCAGGTATACCAAGACTGGCTGTTGAATATGGCCTGCATATATTTTTACATTTGGCTATATGCCAGCTGGACAAATAAAGAATTTATTTCCTGCTGAAATCAAGGCTAACAAAATTTTCTGTTGTGAATATTCTGTGAAGTGAATATGTGCTTTGGGCAGTGTAAGGGCTGTTTACAAGGATGTGTGTTAGCAGAGAGTTTTCAGCAATGTTTGCTCTGCTCTGTTCCTTTGGGAGATTCCACTGAGTGTCTTGCAGTCACAAGAAGTTTAAAAAGAAGACAATGGCTTCAAGCCAATGTATGTTATTATTGCCTGATGCTTGAGATTGAGAGAACCAACTAGAAAATATATATATATAAAATTAGCGTGTAGTGGTGTTTTGTTAATTTTCTGAAAGCACTTGACTGTTGGCTGAGGCTCTTTATAGGCATTTAAGACAGACAGCCAAGAAATGTGTTGAGCTTTTACCAAGTATTTAATGCTAAAAGAGAAGACTGAATTTTCTGAAAAATTAAACTGATGCTGTAGCATTAGAGTAAAAGGACAAGTATCCTACTTAATATTCTTAGTGCAAAGAGGTTTTGGTCTGGGGTATGTTTGGGGGGCAAGACCCTTATGCTAGAGCTCAACTTTCTGAAACTCTACAAAATTCTAATCATGCTTCTCATCTGTATATTTGTTTTAGCTGTTTCTGTTGGCAACACACACTCTTGTTGGCTTTCCATAGCCCTGTTTATTCAGATTTTTGCAAATTCTGCCTTTGAGAGATGCAAATATCACAGCAGTGGCAGTTTAAATGCTGACTGCAGGGAACTGACCCCTGAACTGAAGGTACTGGCAGGTGATTTATTGGCAATTTTGGCTGACTTGCCAAGGCAAAGGAACAATCAGCTTTGTTGTCAGTGTGATGAGAACAAGAGCCTGGGGCAGGAGGTTGCCCCATGCACTGTCAGGTGTGTGGTCTTCAGTTTAGTACTGAAATGGAGCTGGGGATAAACTTCTGTCAAGTGAGAAGAAAAGAGGCTGGTGAGTGCTTTCAGGTCTCTTGAAACTTGGGACAAATTCTGAATGACCCTTCAAGCAGGAGGGACTGTTTGGGGATATTTGTTTTTCAGCTGTGTGTGGAAGCCAACGGGAATGTGAACACATGGGAGATTGCTGTGGTGCCACCCAGTGTGAGCACTGATCTTCAGGCCTCTATGGCTTTACAGAAGTTTAACAGCTTCACAGTGACTTCAGAGAGAAAATATTCTCCTGCCCTGTGCACTGGTGCCTGGGGAGCTGTGGGTGAGTTCAAGGTCATTTATCTACCACGTTCTCAGGGCTGCCTTGGCTGTCCCAAACCTTGTCTGTTTTATCCATTGTCTCTCACCATCGTGAATCTTTCTGGGTTTTTATGCTTTTAATCTAATTGAACCCAGTCTCTCATAAAGACAAGTTATAGTGCAATATTGTTTTTATTAGAAGGAATGAATGAGTCCCCTTAGCCCAGCTCCTAACACAAAATGTACTTGATACACTTCTCTTGTGGCACTATTTTCAGTTTGACACTGAGACTTTCCTACTGCAGACTTTCCTACTCACTCACTGCTGTGGGAATTGCTCAGGTGACAGACAACAGCAGAATGAGATGCTGTGCTGATATAAATTTTTTGGGTTTGAATTTTGTGGGGAAAAAAAAAGACTGTTTATATTACTCTTGGCAAAAGAACATCTTATAAATTTTTCTCCTCTTATCTGAAAACATCTTTTTTTGATAAACTGTGCATTTCTGTCTATAAAAATGTGATGGCTTTTCCTTCAGAACAGAAGTATCTGGAAATGTATGTGAGCCCATAAATACAGCACGAAGAACAGAGTGCTGATGTTTTTGTTTTGAGGTAAGTTGTGTCCTTTCCCACAAAACTGCAAATTGTAAACAACACATACACAAATGTGAATAGTTTGTATCTAATCTTCCAAATATGAATTGCATTAGATGCACAAACCATGGCTTTTACCCAGTGATGGGAGCTGTGTAAGTAACTGGAAACAGCACAAATGGATCATGGCTGAGAGAACTTTAGAGTGGTATTGGTGGAAAATTGCCTAGACTGTCCATTCAGTGTCAGACAATAAATTAACAATTTGCAAATTCCCTTAAATATCCCATTACATTATTTTACTCAGTGCTCCTGCATCTCAACAGAGCAATTGTAAAGTACCTGAAGGAGGTACAGAACAGCCTGACTTTTGGGTGTATTTTGTGCTGTCTCATCCCTCCATCCTGTCTCTGAAGGGAACCTCTTGTCCTGTCTCATTTGGCCATCAGTAACAGGGAAGCCTCAGCTGGCTCAGAGCCTGGCAGGGTGAAGATCTGGCTGTGCAGACTCGACCTGGGAGGTGCAGCCCTGTGTCAGGAGCAGCTCCTCTCTTCCCCAGTGCCCTTCACCTGCTTCTAGCCCAGCTGAGAGAGAAGGGAAGCACCTGCACAGCAAGGAAAGTCTCTTCTGTCCCCAGTGGAACAGCTGAGGTTGGAGGTGCTGCTGCTCTGTTTTGTTTCCTTTTTTCCTGACAGCACTTCAGCTCCAGTGAGGCTGCAATGGCCTCTGTAGCTGATGGGCTTTGAGATGATTTTAAAGCTGGATCCTCCTAAGATAACCAAATCTCTTCCCCTGGTTTCCAACCTGTCATCTCACTAAAGATGGAAATTCATGTTCTGAGTGGTGGAGAGGCTGAGGCACGGGGTGGTTTTGTGTCCCAGACTGGGATGTGCATGAGCAGCTCCTGAAGAGCTGATGTGTTGCACTGTGCAGAATGATCCCCTCTCCATCCCTGCCATCCTGGGACACTCCTCCCTCAGGGCAGCTTGGGCTTGCTGCTGCCTTGCTGAACTAGAGCTGCAGCACATGGACAGAACAGGAGTATTCCATGTACAGCCTGCCTCAGTAAAACTGTTTGGGATGGGGATCCAGCACCTCCTCTTACCTTTAAATACACTGTATTAATGCAGGATACAGCACTGGAAAGGAGTAGGAGCAAGGTCAGCTTAGATAGTGCAAAGGATCTTTGTTTTTTAAATAACCACAACAAAACATCTCAAACACTGAAACACTTTTAAACATGTTTCTGACATCCTTCTTTTTTCAGTCCCTTGGATTATGCAGTCTCTTTAAGGGGAGGTGAGGGACAGATGTCAGGAAGGAGCTGAGAGGTCCCACTGGGGCACACAGATACACTAAATTCGTGGAATTATCCAAGATTTTGACATTTCTGCCTTGATGAACAGTTCCTGTTTGAAGATGGTTTAGTCTGGCCAAGAGTGTCCAACTGGATCCTGCCCTGGGAAATAAGGCTCTGGAAATCTGCAGCAATGGCACTGCTTGTTCCTGAGGCACAGAAAAGGAGTGAGGGAGGTGCAGCACAGAAAGCAGCTGGGATCCCAGGGGCTGGCTTTGCACAGAGCATCACTGTAGCAAGGGGAGGGGGATAGTACTCAAGTCATTTCATACAAGGGAACTAAACCATAAAATTAAATAAAAATAAATGTCTCTGTTGGATTCAAAGCTATTCCATTGGATCCTGAGGAAGGCTGAGACTTCACTTAGGCTTGATAAATGGCAGGGTGTCCTCTGCTTATGGGAGCTAAAAGGAAGGGATGAGGATGCTGAGAACAGGGAAAGCAACTGGTCCTTTTGTATTTCCCTTATTCTCTTACAGAAAAGTTAAGCAAATGAGTGGATGACCAGAACAGTCTGGGAAATGCCCTCTCTATGAAGCAGTTGTACACCAGCCATACAAATAGTATGGGAAAAGGGATTTGCAGTTCAGGAGGCCAGAAGCGTGTGTGGTGCTCCCACACACAGTTCTGTTCTTTAGGCTTTTCTGACTGCACACAGAAAATGAAACTGCCTCTTTAGCCACAACTGATATTCAATAATAACTGCATAGGGATTGCTTCAAACTTTTATCTCTTATCTTCTTATCTTCTGGCTTTGGCACTTTGTAGTTATTTGACAAAGTCAATGAATAAATAAATTGTTGCTGTCAGTTGCTGCACCGGTGGCATTTCAGCAGTTCCCAAAACAGATGATACTCATTATTAGTTCTAAAGTTGAGGTAAAAATCTTCCTATACAAATGGTTAACTGCTCTTACCTGTTCACTGCTGCTGTGGGAAACACCTCAGCATAATCCAAACCCACATGAATGCATTTAACCAGCAGGACCTGTCAATTCAGACTCAGTTTCTCTGCAGCTCACTTTGTCTCTTTGATCTTTTTTACTGCATAAGTATGTTCTAATCAGAATTTAAAATTTCCACTGATTAATAGTAAAAAATCAAAACTTTATCCAGAGCAGAGACTGTGTGCTAGGGCTGGTTCAGTTTGATCTGATGTCCACACTGGAAGGGAATTTGGGCCATACTTACAGGTGCAAAAGCTGCCCATGACCTTGAGGAGCTCATCCAAGGCAGAGGGGGTGGCCTTTCCTCCCACACAGCAAACTCTGCCTTTTTATCCTGGCTGCTGGCTGGCACATAATCACTTGCTCTCTTCTTGCACTGACATCCTTATTACAGAGCCACGATGAGTAAGATTGGATCACCAGCAGCCTGCAAATTGAGAATGTCAGAAGCAAAGAGAATGTGGCTGCACAAGGGCTCAGGAAATAAATCTTTTCAGCTGCTGGTGCTTTAGGGTATTATGTTGATGTCACAGCAGCTTGTACAGGTGCTGGTTCAAATTAACAGGAAAAATCTCCCAATTTTCAGATCATGGTCTATTGTATCAACATAATAAATACCACTGCAGGGAAACAAATCACTCTGCAAGTGTAACAGCCCACTTCCTGATGGACAGTGAATATCTTTCTTCTCTTTTCTCATATTCAAACAACTTGGAACTAACACAGTTTTATAAGCAGGACCTGAACCTATTACTTTTCTCAGAAATTCTGTATTAGGGCTTGGAAATAAGTATGATGAGAATTCTCTTTTACCCATTAAAGTTACCTCCATAAGCTCAGACCCAACTTAGGTTGGTAGTGACTTGAACAGGGCAAAAGCAATAATTTTTATTTTTTTTATTGTGAGAAACTGTGTTTTTTGGCACATAACCTTCTCACATAGAATTGTGGGAAAATGTAGTAATATAATAATTTTTTTCTTAAGGTTTGAACAAATTAATTGGCAAATAATTCTGTGTTTTACTTCATCAGTCTGTGAGCTTGAACTGTGTCCTAAATGTCTCCTATCTTGTCTTCAGGAGGCTGAGCTGTGTCTGAACTGTATTTAATGTAACTGAAAGAGGGCAGGTGGCAGCCCATGGAACTTGGAGCCCAGGCAGGAAACATCATCTATACTGGGGGCAACAGAAAAAACAAACCCAAACCAAAAATCCAAAACCTTGCACAGAAAATTTCCTTTCCATACAAACTTTCCTTTCAACTTCCACAGAGAAAATGGGAAGGAGTCATGAAATTCTTGCTGGCTCAAACAGTCACCACTGGTGAGCACCTGCCTTGTGCACTGTGTGCATTTATGAATCTGTAAATCAGTTATCCACTTCTGGTTACTATTAAATTGGCTGGCATTTATGATACTTTCTAAATGATGAAGTTTTGTATTTTCCTGGTGTTCTACTGGACTGTTCCATTGGCTCTGTCAGTCATTATCTTTAGCAATCCTTGCCCTGCTCACAGGACTCAAAGCTCTATAAAGAACATCCATCTGCAACTACATTTTGAAGTACTAACTGAGCCTCAGGAACCAGATCCACCTCATGCACACCCCCAGCACTCCTGCTGGAGTGCTTGTGCCCATGTGCTGCTTCTTACTTAGGGCTTTTCTTATCAAAATTAATCCTCTTTCCAGCCTCCCCACCAATCTTCATAATAATAATCTACTGAAAAGCACACAGAGGAATGGCTTCCAACAGAACATTCTGTGAATCTGTGACTGATCTTTATTGCTTAGGAACAAATATGACTGAAATGCTGATTGTGTAAGGAATGGGCTGCTGAGATAGAAACCTGTTAACAAATGCTGGGATCCCCAGATCTTCCTTGAGGAGGTGGTGTCTGATGTGGTGTATCTTGGCCTTTCTTTCCGAGTGACATCATTTTTTTACACTAATTAAAGTGGTTTGCAGTGGTGTTGTGCACTTCCATACGAACTGTGGTGATGATGTTGCAGAGCACACAAAGCCTGCAGTGTGATTTACATCATCATTTGTATCTGTAAAAGCTCCAGCAGTATCTGCTTTCATAAATGAGGGCATTTTCTCATACCATTCAGAAATGATTTAATTCCTTCAGTTTTCATCTGAGCAGGACTAGGACTTGTGCTTAGACTGATGCAGCAATACCAGTAATAGCAAATCAGATATTGATTCTGGGGACAATTTCAATCCCCTGCTTGCTTTGTTGCTAAAGGAGCCACTAAAATACAGGGATACTGAAAGATCTGTAGAAGTGAAATACTCAAACATTTCTATTTGAAGACCTGGGGGGAAATCCCTCTTGCTCAGTCTGGAAGAGCCTTTAGGTGCAAGGGTTGGTGCAGGGAACGCAGGAGCAGCCAGGCAGGCAGGGATGCCCCAGGGAGAGCTGTGCATGCCCGGGGCACTCTGCTGCCTCCAGTCTGGTGTCAGTGCCCGCAGGGATGGTCCCAGGGAGAGCTGTGCATGCCCAGGGCACTCTGCTGCCTCCAGTCTGGTGTCAGTGCCCGCAGGGATGCTCCCAGGGAGAGCTGTGCATGCCCAGGGCACTCTGCTGCCTCCTGTCTGGGTCAGTGCCCGCAGGGCTGCCCCAGGGAGAGCTGTGCATGCCCAGGGCACTCTGCTGCCTCCAGTCTGGTGTCGGTGCCCGCAGGGATGCCCCAGCCCCGGGGGGAGCATTCAGGGCCGGCAGGCAGGGCTGTGTGCCTGGGGGAGCAGCACACTCTGCTGCCTTCACACACAGCTCCTCCAGCTCCACACAGCCCCTTCCTCCCAGTAATGCAGTGCTGGTTGCTCTTTCATTCGAGGTGCCAGAGGAAAGGCTTTAAAACCAACCAAACAACCTCCCCAAACCAAGTGTAGCCTTGAGGAAAGGACATTTATTCACCTTGCAGTATAAACTGCAGGGTGGATATGTGCCTATTTTGAACAGAAACTGTTGTTTGCCACTTGAGGTCTGTTTCAGCACAGGGTTACCTGCAATACCTGCACCACCTCCAGCAGCTCCATGTGCTGGGGAGGCAGAAGGGGCTCTGGGACAGAAAACATCTGCTGGGCAGGACTGAGATTTACAGATACCTGAGAATCACTGTGTTTGCTGCACCATTTCCTCTCCAGGCCATTAAAGTCTAGGCTCTAGGTATTCCTCCCTGTTCTTTAAATGAGGCTATTTGTTGTTCTAAAAGATGATTTAAAAAGGGAATATTTGTTGCAGTGTGCATTGTTCTGCATTGCCACTGAGTGAGATGGAGTGAGAGAAATAATAGAGGGATGCAGAGTAAGGCTGGAACAAGAACCTGTTTTTTTTTCTGTGAGCACACTGTTTTGGAGATTATACTCCATTTAAATAATTATATGTTATGGGAAAGTTGATTAATTTTGAATCCCAAGGATTTATAAATCCCTCTGCAATGGACGGTGCTGCACAGGGGTGAGAGCCCCTGTGGTGCCCCCAGAGCACCCTGGACAATGCCTTCACCTGGAACACTGGATGGTTTTCAGGTGAGTGCCTTTTGTGGCCTTTTGAACAAAAGGGACCAGAAAATAGTTCAGGCCCAGAAAATGAGTGTGCCCAGCAGGGGTGGTTCTAATAAAACTATCTAAATGAAACTCTTTTAGGGATACTGCCTGGGATACCATCCAGTTGCCACTTCCTGAAGTTCAGCCTGTGCTAAAGGTCACTGACTATTGTTCTATCAATATTCACAGTGGAAATGGCTCTGTTAAATTGTTCCCATTTACCCACTGGAGGAAAAAAAAGAGAGTTTTTGAACAAAGCTATGGGATTCTTGGTGGAGAAACTGGGCTGATGTAAAATCCTCTTCTTTTCCCTTTCAAGTGCATGGGCAGACACATGGAG
Source organism: Climacteris rufus (assembly GCA_013398175.1). NCBI lineage: Eukaryota > Metazoa > Chordata > Aves > Passeriformes > Climacteridae > Climacteris > Climacteris rufus. Next base: position 35,910 of record VZRZ01001001.1, read on the forward strand.
AAAGATATAAACAACTTTGTAATAGAAAAGGAAACAATTTCTGTGCCTGGTTGTCTTGGTCACACATGGCTGCAAAGGGATTTTAATCTACATACTTGCTAACAGCAAAGACTTTTACAATTGTGGATTAACAAATTAAAAAAGAATAACAAAAAAAAGGACCCATTTATTCAGTTTCCTCTTATCTGCCTTAATTATTCATTTTAATTACGTGCTGTAGATAGGGTTATCCTTGTTAGGTGCTTAATGAGGCTGACAGGACTCCCATGGTGTGGCCAGTTAAGGTGCTTCTATTCAAATTAACTAAACTTTCTCCTTCCCTACCAAAAGGTAACCTTGCATTTCAGGAGAATCAGAACATCCTTCAATATGAGGGCAATGCAGAGAGTTCACATCAGGAGAATGTATCACCATCTCAGAGAGATTGATAAACTTAGATTTGTAAATTGTATTCTGCTCTTACTGAGCTCAGAGTTGCTGGATACGCTGCTGCTCCAGTTCTGGTGTGAAGAGATGAACCTCTGCAGTTTGTGGTGCATGAACAATCAGATTAAGAGACATTCTGATTAAAAACAAGTGGAAATTTTATATTCTTTGCATTAGTGGACCATTATTTTTTTTGTGAAGAAACTGACAGCATGAAAGTAGCTCCTGTTTGACAGGACACTGTAGAAATGCAGATGTGTGAGATGCAGAGAAGTGAATGATGCTCTGAAAAAGGCTTGTTCATGGAACTGATGGAGCACTGAAAGTAATAAAAGGGGGAAAATAGTGCTCCAGGGTTATTAGAGAACTATCAAATCCATGCACAATGCAAAGGGATATGTTTAAAAAAAATCCAAAGTGCTCACTGTCCTGAAGCTTGAGAAAAACCAAGAGAAGGGGAAAGGCTTCAAAACCCAAAGAGTTCCTTGAACTCCTCATTCTTGACTTGTGCATCACAAGGTGCCTGGAGGGTCCCAGGCAGGGGTGCTGGGGGTGCCATGAAATTGCTGCAGAGTTGGGTGTTCCTGAGCTGGCCTTGCACTGCCCCCTGCAAGGGGAAGGCATTTGGAGTCAGGTGTGGGGTTTTGGTTTGGTGGCTTCTCTGGGTTGGGCTTTTGTTTGCTGGTTTTGGTTTCTGTTTGTTTGGGTTGGTTTGTTTGCTCTGTTAGCTGCTGAAGATAAAGGGACATTGCAATTCTCTGCCAAGGAAGGTATGAACTCTCTGCAACAATAAAATCCTGTTTGAATCTCTGCTGCCTTCTAGATGGCTTCTGCATTGGTATTAATGGGAGAGATGTTAACAAGGATAATGCCTGTGTTTCATGGAGCCACATCTACAGCTTCACAGTGTTCAGCCAGGGCAGCTGACACACAGCACTTTGTTGTGAGTGGCTCAGAGTGCAGGGACTTTCACCTGAGACCCCCTGATCTCCCTTGTGCTGACAGCACACGATGCAAGCCATACCCTGCTGCTTGGGTTATTACAGTAACCGATGGGTTCACATTCACTGTGCCACTTGTTAACAGTGCCTTGCTAAGTCCTCCTGGCAATGAGGTGACAGATTTTTCTAAGTAGCAGGTTCCTAAGGCCAGGTTTGAGGGCTGGGCCAAGGCAGGCAGGGCTGATGGCACAGAGAGGTGGGTTGCTAACCATCTAGCTGAGCTTGCAGCCTTGGGAAGGGGTGGGCAGCCTGGCTCAGAAGTGCTGTTCAGACTGTTCAGGGAGCTCTGTGGTTCAGAAGGGAAAGTCACTGCTCCTGTTCCCCTCCTGTGTCACTTGGAGACAAACCCTGCCTGAGGAGGGACTGGAGGCAGCCCAACAATGTGTGTGTTTATTCCCCATGCTGCCCTTTATCAGTGCTTGATTACCCAAAGCTCTGCAAAGAGAAACATGTACATATCACTGCGACTGAGAGAAAAAGTAATGAGCAATGACTAATGCATTAATTTACAATATTTGTCAAAGTGAGCACTGACTGAATTCTGATTCTATTTCCTCTGATTAATTTAGCACAAGATTTCTTCTTTTATTCTTTCCCTGACTGTGGGGTAGATATCCCTGATGAAGCACAGGTTCCCTGGAATGTCTTTTTGCAATATTCCTGCTGTTCCCAAACAGCTCCTGAGTCACCACAGGAGGGATCAGTGCAGTGTCCAGCCAGATTATCTGGTGCTCAGGGTCAGGTAGCTGCTCTTGTCTCAGTTATTCCCAGATGGAATCACCAAGCAGCAGCCACTGCACCGAGGTGGGACTCCAAGGGAGCAGGATGTCCCTGAGATGTGCTGGGGGATGCTGTCCTGGGGCAGGCAGTGTGGGTGCATGGTGGTCATGGTGTGAGACCACCTTAGTTATTCATCCAGGCATGGATCAGGAGTTAGCAATGTATCTTTAATCATTATTTACAAGCTTATTTAATTAGACTTCAATTATACGTTTTTGTTATGGTTGCACTTTTTCAGTGAAGTTTTAATCTTTCTTAGAATTTTCGCAAATTGTTTGTGATCTTAGCAATAATATTTTTCCCCCTAAACTTTAAAAGCAATTTTAAGCAGAGAAATCTAATTTAATCTTATTTACTCTATAAACATTATCCTTTGGGTTCTGACTCAAGATAATTCAATATGAGCACATCAAACCCATAAAACCTGTCTCTGTCTCCTACAAATGTGTACAGACCTATATTATCACAAATGGTGGCTGTTCTATGATCCCAAATCAAGATTAACATTAAATCAATTTGCCTAATGTCTCAGTCTTGGCTTTCATTTCTCATCCTTTAATAAAGAGCTCTTCTGATTCTTGGTGGCAATTCTGACTGATAAAATGGGGCTTTTTTCACTGCTGCAGAGTGCAGCAGGGTTTTGGAGTTTCCCTGAGGTGGTGGGAGAGGTGCTGATGCTGAGGTGTGTTTGGTTTCCAGGTGCTGGGTGCCAGTCTGGCTGTGCTGGGAGCTGGGGCACACGGGGGGAGCTGCTGGGACAGAACTGTCCTGGAGGGGGGAGCTGAGAGCAGAGCTGCCCCACAGAGGTGCTCCAGGGGCCCTTAGCCAAGGAACACAGCACTGTGGTAAAGCCAATGGCTTTTGATGGGTTCCAGGAGAAAAATCTGTGGGTTTATTTTGCATTGTGTCAGCTCTTGTGTAAGAATAAAATAGTTCTTCACACAGTGAGGGGACCTGGGCCTTGCTGGACATTGCAGTGCAAGGCACAGCTACACCACTGGGAATTCAACACACACAGAGCCAAAGAGCTTTTCTGTCCCTGCAGAAAATAGGATGCATCAGGAACCCGGCATCTAAGTGCTCTGTCCCTTTCCAGAAGGAAGGGATGACAGAGGAGCTCGAGAGCAGCCAGCACCACCCCACGAGGACCTTTAGCTCACCAGACAAGGCACTTTCTCAAGCACCAAACAGGAACCTAAATGTGCAGGATTTTAGCACATGGGGACTGTGACCCCCTTTGCTGGCCTGTTGAGCCCTGAGATCCCTGCTGAGCCCTGTGAGCACCAGCAGCAGCCAGCCTGGGGAGGCCACACTGCTGTGCAGGCACCGGCAGGGCTGTGGGACAGGGGGACACTGTGAGTGACACAGCCCTGGGTGTGAGCAGTGCCTGACACAGCCCCGGGTGTGAGCAGTGCCTGACACAGCCCCGGGTGTGAGCAGTGCCCCGGGTGTGAGCAGTGCCCTGACAGCCCCGGGTGTGAGCAGTGCCCCGGGTGTGAGCAGTGCCTGACACAGCCCTGGGTGTGAGCAGTGCCCCGGGTGTGAGCAGTGCCCTGCCTGAAGACTTTCCCCAAGGGATTGTCCTGTGGGTTGGTCACTTAACTCTGCTCTCCCTGAGTTCCCCGTGGTGTAAGTCACCCTCAGTGACACTTCCCGTGGCACACCATCTCTGTCTGACACCCTGTGTGCACTCACATCCTATTTCTGCACCTTATTCCTGCGCTTGCTGTGCCCTGTGGATAGAGGGATGCATTACCAGCACACTGTTTCCTTAAGCTGAGCAACTTTTAATGAATATTACATGGGCTGTGGGCAGATAGAAAGTTAGAATAAAGAGACTTGCTACGGAAACAGGTTTTTTTCTTTTCTTTTTTGATGCTTTCATCTCTTCTGCAGTGGGGATTACTGTGCTATTTATTCTTTATGGTGACAATACGACAGTCATGTCTGTTAGATTTTTCATATTTTGCTTCACATTCCTTGAAAAGTGAGAAATGCAAACGACATTGCTGTACTATCTTTGTGTATTTTGTTTTTATTCTGATGATATCGCCTTTCTTCAAGCAATAAGAATGAAGATGTTGCATTATGCTTGTCTCATTCATGCATTTTTATTGTCAGGTAAACTGTCTGTCCTTCTTGTTAGCTCATGTTCCACAGAGTATTTCCAGAATGGGGGTTCTGTGGGACTTTGCAAAGCCCTGCTGCCTATCTCCAGTGTAGTATTCAGAGCAAGAAATTTTTTTTTAGAGCCCAACAAAAGCCTGTGGACGGACCTCTCTGTGTCTTATTGAAGTGACTAATCTGTTTTATAATTCCATTGATTTCTCTCTTTGTTTCTGCACCAATTATTTACTTCTATGTGTTTCTGCTGGGCTGCATCGTGTACTACACTGAGAATCAGGAGTCCCTCAGCACAGCACGGGTGGAAAAGAGCTACCTGACAAGCCCAGGGACACACACTGGATTCTCTGGGTGCTAAAGCAGTTAGAGAAGGAGCAATGCATCCCTGCACTGCTGACATGGAGCCAGCAGCTCCAGTGTGAGAGGAGGAGGGAGAACAGGGATATTTGTAATCCCCTGCTAAATGCAAATCAGCTCTGTGTCTCTGTCTTCTGGAGATTGCTTCCCTGACTCACCGGAGTTCGTTTACGTTTGGGTGACATCTGCAAGGATTTTGCCAACACAGTTTATTACTGCAAACATTGTGTCAGCTCTGACATTTCTCTTTGCTGAGAATCCCCAGCAGGGCTCAGCTTCTGCTCGGCAGCAGCCGTGGAGCCCCAGGGGGAGCGGTGCCGGCCTCCAGCACCCTGCACTGAGCACCCCCTGCCTCCGCTGAGCACCCCCTGCCTCCGCTGAGCACCCCCTGCCTCCGCTGAGCACCCCCTGCCTCCGCTGAGCACCCCCTGCCTCCGCTGAGCACCCCCTGCCTCCGCTGAGCACCCCCTGCCTCCGCTGAGCACCCCCTGCCTCCGCTGAGCACCCCCTGCCTCCGCTGAGCACCCCCTGCCTCCGCTGAGCACCCCCTGCCTCCGCTGAGCACCCCCTGCCTCCGCTGAGCACCCCCTGCCTCCGCTGAGCACCCCCTGCCTCCGCTGAGCACCCCCTGCCTCCGCTGAGCACCCCCTGCCTCCGCTGAGCACCCCCTGCCTCCGCTGAGCACCCCCTGCCTCCGCTGAGCACCCCCTGCCTCCGCTGAGCACCCCCTGCCTCCGCTGAGCACCCCCTGCCTCCGCTGAGCACCCCCTGCCTCCGCTGAGCACCCCCTGCCTCCGCTGAGCACCCCCTGCCTCCGCTGAGCACCCCCTGCCTCCGCTGAGCACCCCCTGCCTCCGCTGAGCACCCCCTGCCTCCGCTGAGCACCCCCTGCCTCCGCTGAGCACCCCCTGCCTCCGCTGAGCACCCCCTGCCTCCGCTGAGCACCCCCTGCCTCCGCTGAGCACCCCCTGCCTCCGCTGAGCACCCCCTGCCTCCGCTGAGCACCCCCTGCCTCCGCTGAGCACCCCCTGCCTCCCCTGCCTGCACTGAGCACCCCCTGCCTCCGCTGCCCTCTGTGCCCACGCTGGGGACAGAACCCTTCCCACAGCCATTTCCTCCTGGCAGCAGGGCTGGCGCCTGGATGTGGCTGCTGGAGCTGCTGTTTCTAGAGCAGAGGCACAGCCACCACTGTGATGGGTGGCAGGGCTCCCCTACGAGCCCCAGGCAGCTCCAGGCCAAGCAGGAGCTGAGGTTCATGCAGCCCTCCTGGAGCATGGAGAGGGCACGGAAAACACAGCCTGGCCCTGTCACTGCCCTGGGGCTGCTCAGTCCAGCAAGGAACCTGTGCCCTGGGTAACTCACAGAGGTGGAGAAGGAGTCAGTGCCAGGAGCTCTGGCTAAGGCAGACCCTCAGCTCCTTGGCCTCCCTTTCCCAAATCCCTGCTTTGTGCAATTCCCTGGCTCTCCCTTGAGAAGGACTGAGGCAATTATTTCTCCTCCTCTCCTCAGAGAGGCTGTAACCAGGGTTTCCTTTATTAACACCTCTGACTGGTTCTGTGAATTACTGTTGTTTATGGGAGCCATCAATGCTGCTTAGTAAGAGAGACCAGAATATTTTGTTGTCTGCCATTCCACACAGTCTTCTCCTGCCCTGCTCATGTATTTCTATATAACATGGATTTATTTGTCATTACTCTCTGGGGAACAAAGCCTGGCAGCTACAGACACTCCTCTTGCAATGTAATGATAGGAGCAAGCCTCTTCTGGAAGGCACTCAGACGAAACCAGCCACATTATTTCAGTTATGACTCAAGGCATCTCTGAATTTAGGATGTCAAGGAGCTGTTATGCCCCCGGCCCTGCTGGCTGTTTCCTATTTGCCCTGTATTTCTCATCTTATTCTCAGTTCTACAGCATTCAGTGTTTTCCACTAATTTGTGTTGCATGAAGATAATGTGCCAAAAACTGCAGTCTGCTATTGATTTATAAAGAGACTGAAGCTGGGTCTCAGCTCAGGAAGGTGCTTATGTGCATCGTTTATGCTCTGTAAATGCATCCCCGATTTTATTCCTACAAAATTTTCCAATTCAGGAGGCACTGAGATTCAAAATTTGTTCTAAACCTGTTTAGATTGTGGGAGAGTATTTTGCCTTGCTCATGGGCTTGTCTTGTTGTTTTAAAAGTTTGTATTATAGAAGTGTTAAAATAAAAATTACCAGAATGTTTTAAAACAACTTTTTCTGAAATTCACAGACTTCATATAAGAGATAAAGGAAAAGGCACATGCAGGTAACTCTTCTAACCAGAACAGTTTCTTGTCTGTGTTTGTGGGTTTATGGAGCAGCCTTTGACAGGCTACCTTGATAAAAACATTTAAACCCTGAAAAAGGGCAGCCATTCAGAGAAATATGTTAATATATTTAGAAATACAATAACACTACTGATCATGTCTCATTATGAAATGAAACTGGTCATTCTTTATATGCTGTCAGATAATTTATTGTCATTACATCTACCTTGAAAATAGCTGTCCTTAGCAGAATTGAGCATTTTCTAAGGTCATGGGGCAAGGGGAGTCATCACCACAGTGACTGTCCCATGTCAGGAGGGGCTGGCACTGCAATCCTGGCTTGCCAGTCCCTGCCCATCCTCCTTTCTGAAGGCTCCTGGTTTCCCTTTGCCACTGCCCCAGGGGGGAGGCACAGGGGCCACAGCGCTGCAGCCTTCTCTTCCTTCTTTCCTGTGGGCCACAATTCTGTGCTCAGTTGGTATTTCCTAAGCCCTCTCTTCCTTTTAGCTTATGAAAAGATAACTTGTCAAATTAGAGCTGCATAACACAGATCAAAGTTCTGCTCTAATTAACAGTTACCTGAGGGCTATTGCAATTATGTCCCTTGTTCACTTCTGCTTACAAAGTTGGTAGTGTCAGTGGGATTTTCTGTATCAGGCATGATTAACAAATACTGACCCTCAGCAGGCAGTAAAATATGCATTAAATAAAACCTAATGCCAGCAAATGAAAGAGGAAAAATACGCTGAGTAAACACAACTGCTGGAAGAGGCTGTCTTCCAAATGAATCCTTAGAAAGGATAAATAGAAGTTGTAAGAGAAGAGGATATTGTTGTCCTTAGTTTTGACAATCCAGACTAAGGTAATATATGAAATTTATAACCATCCCAGCACCAGCACTTTTGTATGCAATGGGCTGCATTTTGTTGTAGCAAGGGAAAGAGTAGATGGTGATTTCCACAGCAGTCTAAATTCTCCTACTAAACACAAATGAATGTTGTGAATTCTCCAAAGGACTGAAACCTATCTGGAGGTCAATGGACTGAGCAAGCAGAGGAGAAATGAGAGCAACAAGAAGCAGTGAACTCAGAATTTAACTGCATGGCAAAGATTGCTTCAACAGTGTAACAGTACAGCAAACACTGTGATGCCTTAAGAAGCCTGAATTAGTCAGAGTGACTGTAAGAACTGATTTACTCAACTGCCTCCAAGCTGGATTCTAATGGGATTTTTTTTTCCTTTCTGCCCTGCCTTTATTTTTTTCGGGGGCGGGGGGGACGGGACAGAGGGGATGTTTGAGTATTTTCCTAATAGAGAAGACTGTACAATAAAGATATTCCTGAATATAAGGAATAAAATGTTGTTGCTTCCTGTGTGTGCCTATAATACAGCAGTTTTTAAAGCTGTCAGGTACAGTTACATTCATCTGCTGAGTGAAGAAGTGAAGTTCAAGGAAGCTGAAATGACTTCTCAGAAGGAAATTGGCAGGCATGGGACAGTCTGGGTCTCATGGCTTGGGATTCTTTCCTGTCAGAGCCTCTGCCAACCCTTCTGTTTGTGTTTCCTTCAGAGATGGCTTAAAACTAGGTTTCCCCATCGATTTCAGGGGTGTTTAACAGCATCACACAGATTAAGAGCAAGCATCCCCCCACTTTTGGACTGTGAATTTGGAGCTTATTTCAGGAATCTGTGCTTGCCTGGTGTCCCATATGGACAGCAAGAAGAGCCTGGATGCAGCTACAGGAGGCTGGAGCTCCAGGAAATGTCCTTGCTGAGCAGCACCCCTGTGCTCAGAGGGGCTGTGTGCTGCCCTGGCACTGCTGCAAGGACTGGGAGAAGCCTGGGGACACACTTGCACGAGGATCCTGAAACTGCAAATTCCTTTTTCTTCCGCTGGAACAACCTGAAAAGGGCATCTAATGAACTGAATGGAAACAAAGGATGCAGCCATTAGGTTCAAGTTTAACGTTTTCAATATTTAGTATTTCAAGTGCTGTTATGTTTGTGTAATAGATGTTTAACTAACAGGACCATGCCTCTCCTGAAATCGACTTTTCTGACAAGAACTGTCCAAAAATCCAAGGCTGGATAGCATTTCAACAGTTTCCTCAACAGTCTCCTGTCAAGATTCTGTTCAGCATCCTGGTTGACTCCAGGCAGGATTACCTGGAGACGGCTTTCCATAGGCAGGATTCTTATGTGACTTTAAATAAAGCTGCCTGGACAGTGGTGGAGGTTATTAATCCCTGGCCTGAGGTGCTTCCCAGAGAGGCAATGTGGGGGATTGGCTGTGGGCATGCAGCTCTTGGAACAAACAGAAACCTCCTGTTAATACAGGCATTAAGTAAAATCTTCGTGACAGAATTATTTTAAGTTTTTGTGCAGTGTTTAATGACTCTATTAATCAAATGAGAAGTGTCAAGTTACATAAATACAATTTCTTTGAGCTGAAAGCCTCCACTCATGTAACCCATGGAACTGGGAGCAATGCTTACACAGCTTGAGTATCTTTGGCTTCAGAGGGGCAAATTCCTTGGTTCCCATTAAAATGTGTGTTTAAATCTGAAGCAGAACTTTACCCTCTAATGCTGCTTTCTCATGGCTTCAGGAAAGCCTCTGGAAAATACAGCCAAAAAAATGATAGGTAAAGGGAGACAGTAAAGCTCAAGGCTTTGTGTGCCTTGGCCTCTGTGCTAAATGAGTGGGGAGGACTGCACAAAGAGGGGATGAAGGCAGGAACATCTCAAGTGCTGCAGGTCAGCACCAGCTTTCTGGGTGTATTTAATGAAAAATGTATGGTTAAGCCTCGAGCAAAGATCATACATTTGATTTCCTCTCCCAGCAAGGGAAATATGGGCTTGTTTTCTCAACTGGGACAAATCATGCATTGCTTCTCAGGGCAGCTTCGCTTGAGTACCTGCAGGACAATGCTTTGGTGAGTCTTAGCACTGCTTCTTCTTCCACCCAAGAGGATTTAACAGTGGCAAATCACCCTCAGTCAAGAAAAAAGCACAGGAAAGAGAAAGGGAAAGAAGAAAGAGACAAGAATGTGGGTTTTTTGTGTGGTGATTCTGGTTGACTGAGACAGAAAGGAATAGGCAAATATATTCATACTTGCAATGCACTTTAAACAGTTCATGTTTTTTCCCATTACACTGAATTTCATGGTAGCTGCACATTAAATGCAACACTTTTATGTCAGGGCTTTGCTTCCTAAATGCTGAAATTAAACTCTCAGAGTAAGCTAAGGAAGTAACTATTTTGTCTCTGAAAGCCAAGACAACTATGGAGGGTAACAATTAACTAAATTCTGGGGACTTATCCTGCAATATGAAATTTCTGTTTTTTCTTTCTACGTTATTTTTTCTTTCTGAATTAGTCAGCATGATTACAAGAACTGATTTACTAAGCTGCCCCTAAACTGGATGCTGATGTTTTGGGTTTTTTTCCTTCCCCCTTCCTTTATCTTTTTTACCTGGGGAGGACTTTCCATAGGCAGGATTCCATCCATGACTTTAAATAAAGCTGCCTGGACAGTGGTGGAGGTTATTAATCCCAGTGGCTTGAAGTGCTTCCCAGAGAGGCAATCTGGGGGATTGGCTGTGGAGATGCAACTCTTGGAACAAACAGAAACCTCTTTAAGCTTTAAGTAAAATCTTCACGACAGAATTATTGTAAGTTTTTCTATGCAGTGTTTTCCTTCTCTACTAATAAAATGGGAAGTATCAAGTTGCGCTTTATTTTCCCTCTGTCCAGGAAGCCCCTGTTGTGCAGAGCTGTGTCTGTGTGCATAGCAGCTGTGGGTGAGCACCCACTGGGGGCTGGAATCAGCCGGGAATCAGCTCCAGGAATCCCCACGAGGCTCCTCGGGCTGTTGGTGAGCAGGGTGCTGCCCTGAGCAGCCTCTGAGGAGCAGCAGGGCTGTGCCTCAGCACACTGCTGCTGGTGTTCTTACTTCACCTTAATGCCCAAAGCCATGGCTGGGCAGCTCCACGTGTGAGGTGCTACAGAAAGAACAAAGATTCCTCCTGCCACGCTCTCCTCGTGGGCTCCACCACTTGTTCAGGCTCTCGCTGCCGGAATGCCACTCTCCGGAATGCCAGGGCTCTCCCTGCCCTGGGAAGGCCACTCCTACTCTCGACAGATGCTGTGGCTGTCGATCCTGAGCTTTGGTTCCCTCCCCTTCCCTGAAAACTCACTTGGGCACGGCGAACTGCAGAGAATTCCTGTACACACCGAGTCTGACAGGACGTGTAGGACACTGCAACCCCTCTTTGTTTTACAGCCCCCCTTGTGTGTGGTGCCTGGGGGATCTCTGCCCTGGCTCCGGCTGAGAAGAGCAGTGCCAGGGTGCCCAGGGTGCCCAGGGTGCCCAGGGTGCCCATCGGGGCTGTCCCTCCCCGCAGCACCCGGGCCTGTCCCTGCCCCGCAGCGGGGCCAGGAGCTTTCCCTGCGCCCTGCGCCAGCCACGCTGCTCGGACAGGGCTCGGATGGAGCTGCCACGTTGGTTCTCCCCTCTGCTGGCTGCTTCTTTCTGAACCCCTGCCTTAGCGGGGCTTTCTGCTTTGCCCTTCTGGTTTGTGAGATGCTGCATGGCTGGCACAGAGCAGCCTCAGGTTTATCTGAGCAGTGCTGGCTGCTCACTGCTACAGCACCACGGCCTCTCATTTTCTAAATGCCAGAACAAAGGCTTTGATTCCCTCCCAGAGCCCCAGAACGGGAACCCAGGATATTGAATTAGGCACTAATGGCACCGTGGGCAGGAGGCTTCTGGAAGTTATTTTCCTTTCCCTCTCTCATTAATCTGCTTCCGTGGCTGATGAGCTGCCACTGTTTTACCAAGCAGATCTTCCACGTATTCCTTAGTGACAGACACGTCCAAAAGCCCCTGGAGAGAATGCACATGCACAGTGGGCACATATAACAGACCAAGGAACCTGGCCATTTATTTCTTTGTTTACAGGAAAAAGGCTTTCCAGACCAAAAAAGAGAACTGTTGACTAATAAGCTTCTTATGGGAATACTGTGGGAAAGCTTTTTGTGATCAAACCAGCACAAAGCACAACCTTCCATGGTTTGGGATTCCATAATCGGAATTTGTGGGTTTTTTGAAGGCCTGAACACTCCCACCACACCTGCTAGTTCAAACCTCAGTACCATCAGGGAGGATCTAGCCCAGTCCAAAGCAAAACCCCACCATGTTTCTGTGATGCATTTTTAAGAGCTCCAGCACTGGCAGGAATGACTGACCAGTTTTCAGAGAGATGGGGAGATTCTCTTGGGGCAGTGGGAAATACAGCCCTTTGTTTTACTTTGGTGGCTGTGTCTAACCTCAGTTCTCTGGGTGACTGCTCTTTATGTTGGATGACAGCTGAGACTGATTTGCTGGGGTTTTTCCAAATGAAGTTGCACATGATAACCTCCCTTGCGAATCCCTGTACAGCTGCAGTCCACCAAAAATTCCATGGTCTCAAAAATTAATGACAGACTTGCTTGTGAGTGGAAACAATAAGTACCTAAGTCCTGCCTGTAGATATTTACTGGGGGATGAACTGTTCTGTTTTTCAGAGGCACCTGAAGTGGTTCTCATTTTCCAGTTTCATGTGTGTTTGAAAGTAAAATTATTGTACAGATTTTTCAACATGGTTCCAAAAGAGAAGTGAGTTCTTTCGGGTGTGTGTGCTGCACAACCACCATTACCATTACTGTTTATAACACAAACAATATTTTAAGTGCTGTTTCACCTTTACTGAAAGATATTTGGGTTTCTAGAGAGCCAGAGGTGGAGGAAAGAGTTGGAATAAAATTCAAATAGAGCAAACCCAAATACCAGAGTAAAGCATGCTACAGCACTGAAAGCCTTTTTGGACTTTGATAAATAGTCCAGATAATGAATTGAAGAGACACTGCACACCACGTGGCTGTATCACCATCTGCCTTGCGATGTAGTGAAGTGATTCTGTCACAAAATGGCTTTGCTAATGAGATGGCAAAGAGTCTTGTGAGTGGCACTGGGAGGGTTGAGGTGCTGGCCCCTGGGGAGCTGTGCAGCAGCCTGTGTCAGTCCTTCCCCTGCAGCAGGGACTGCGCCCAGGGGCACTCAGGGGAGCTCCCTCCCTGCACAGGGCAGTGTGCTCAGCCTGGCCTCAGCCACTGTGAGCCTGAGGAGCTCATCTCAATCCTACCCACGCAGGGTCAAGCTGACAGCAAGAACAGATGCTGTACATGATGGTTTCCCCCTTTTGGCTAGGGGTGACTGTCCCTGTATTTCTTGAGGTTTCAGAAAACTTCCTGAAAAGCTGCTGGGAAAATCTGAGGAGCTGATTCACCCTCCTGTTCAAATATAAAACTGTCCTGCCTGGCTGGTAACAAAGGACAGCTTTGACAAGGGTTGTTTTCACAGACAAGTCTTATTCTGCTATATTCCTTTAGTGCAGAAATTACTAATTTGTAACACGATAAAAATGGAAACATTAATCTATCTATACACCAGTTTTACATTATGATTTATTAGGAGAAGTAAACTTCCAGCCCGATGGAAATTAATTTCAAAACATCTGCTTAGCATCCACTGGGGCACTTTCAGTCAAGGAATGCCATATTGTGTGGCAGAAATTTGGACTGCAGGTTTTGTTTGGGTTTAAAAAAGCCTAAACAGCAGCTGTCTTTTTCCTCCTCCTTTGCAGTTAATTCATCATAACTACAGGTGGTAATAGTTCCTGCTGCACCCTACTGATGTGAATCAGAAATACACAGAGCACTGAGAGCGCTGCTGGCTGCCAGCAGTGGGACTCAGAAAAATGATATGTCAGGTTTTGTCCTTGAAGAAACAGAAATTTAGCAGAAGGTTCCAATTTCCACTGGGAATTTGTGTGTGTGAGTGTGGGGAATGCAGATGTGGCCTCTAAACCAAAGTGGGCAGATGATGGCCATAGGTTTGTAGTAGTGACAGCTTTATAGCTACACTTGTCTATTGTTAAAAATAAAACAAGTTTAAAGTCACTTAAAGCCATTTAACAAAAGATTTTTAGGTTGCTGAAATAATGATATGAAAGTAAATGTATCTATCTATCTCACTATCTAATCTATCTATTCCTGCTTTTATATATATAAAATCCTTTTCAAGTAAAACAAAAAGTGACAATCCCAATGTCTCTGAAAACCTCAAAGCACACAACAATCTTATGTCATAGATCTATTTTCATTTTCATTTTTAATCAGTTTCCTTAAAGAGCATGATAAATTGTCCAAGGACACACAAAATAATGGATAAGTGATATGATTGAGACAAGCTTTAATGTCTTTTATGTCTATTAATAATGATTTAACAGGAAAACATGTTATAAGTGAACCACACTTCCTCCTGGTACCTGGTTCTTATTATTTATGGGTTTCATATGAAGTAGATGAAGTTTTCTTGGCCAAAATAAAAAGAAATGTAAATTTCTGAATTGAGATGCCACAGTGTAAATGTAAGAAATTAAGATGAGAAAGAATAATGACAACTAATATTTGAAGTCAGGTATTTTCATTATATTTTATGGCTCAAGGATGTAGTGCTTTAGATGACTTGCCTCAGTGGGCAACACAAGGTGCTTGGATCCTGCCAGGGAGTTCTAAATGTCCTAAAATGTATTAGGATGAACCAAATATACCAAATACAGCGAATACCAAATGTGTTCTGGATGAACTGAGGTGCTTTCTACCCTGTGGGCTAAACATGTAGATGTCAGTATTGCAGAAGCAGAGTTAGAAATAAGAACAATGAATGATTGCAGTGAAGTGCCTCTGTCCTGCACAGAGAGAAGGAAAAGTAACAAACATGCTGTGTGTATATCTAGAGATACACCGCCCCCCATACATTAGTTCCATAATCATATGTGTTCTGTACTGTTACCTGTCATTAGTCACAAGGGGGGGGTTTATACAGAAGTGCTTTTCCATGTGTTGATTCAGCTCAGTGAACCCATCCCCAGTGAACCCATCCCCAGTGAGCCCATCCCCAGTGAGCCCATCCCCAGTGAGCCCA
>VZRZ01001001.1:51817-64990 GCA_013398175.1 Climacteris rufus
TGAGCCCATCCCCTGTGAGCCCATCCCCAGTGAGCCCATCCCCTGTGAGTCCATCCCCTCTGAGCCCATCCCCTGTGAGCCCATCCCCAGTGAGCCCAGCCCCAGTGCAGATCTGCCCGTCAGCCTCTGAGTTCCTGTGGCTCTGGCCTCCCCTCTTGGGCAGCAGTGCAGCTCTGGGCAGCCTGGGGCTGGAGGAACTGCTGCACCAGGTGCAGTTCAGTCCTGGGCAGCTTTCTGTGCCTGCTGCTCTCTGCCAGGTCCTGCTGCTGTTCACTCAGACCAACACAGGGCAGGGCTGCTCTGTCTGAAACCCTGCGTGTCTGAGGTGACAGATGGCAGTGCCTCAGTGCTGACACTGCTCCCACGTTCACTTGTGAAGAGTCAGTCTGTGAACACTGAAGATCATCAGTGCTTCCACTGGCAAATAATGAATTTTGCTCCAGGCAATGTCTGAGTTGTGTGCACTGCTGTAACCACTACAAATGCTCTGTTGGTTTGGAGCCCTTAATGTGTTCAGAGCAAACCTGTGAGTACTGGACTCTATTTTGTCAGCTGTCATCGTTGTAGTTTTTTATTAGCATTGAATTGACAGCTTTGCATTTAGAACAAAAAAAATTGCATATATTAAGAAGTTTGTTGCCACTCACTACTTTATGAACAGAAAGGGCAGAAAACAACACATTCTTATGGGCAATGTGAATTGATTAAAGGTTTTCCTGGGATCTTGGTAAAATGCAAGGTCACCTGACTGGTGTGTTCCCATCAAACCTTCCACACCCACACCCACTATGTTTTCTCAGAGGAAAAGCCACAACCCCCACGTCTCTAATCTCTGCTGATGAGGTTAGGAATTAAGAGTGTAAGAACCTGAGTGTGTCCTCCCATGTGCATGAAGTGCAGCCCTTTGGAATTCTCAGTTCTGAAGTCATCATCCTGTGTGCTGTGTGGATCTGCTGTGGATCCTGCTGTGCCCAGTAGGCTGTGATGGATTGTCAGACCCCTGTGTGCTCCGGGAGGGTGGCAGTGAGGGCCTGACATCCACACTGTGCCTGTGCACAGGGTTGTACTTTGCATTTTCCCTCCATGTATCTAAAGGCCCAATTGAGGCTGCAGTGCAGCAGGCTCACTCCTGAACCTCATTTTTAGGTTACTTTCACCTGAAGTGTCTTTACAGAGCTGCCAATGCCCTCTGCCATTGCAACTTCTGGTCCTTGTGCAAAACCGAGGCCACATTAACTAAAATCCCCAAGTCCCCAAGTACTTCTGGCAGCTAATTAGTGACAACAGCATGTGATCAATCCTGTTTGTGATGTGTAGAATAAAGGTCTAAAAGTAATTTGTCCACTTAGACGTTGCTAGTTACAAAAAGAGTCTATTAAAAGGAAGGTTTCAGTGTTAAAACTGTAGCTTGACATGAACATGTAAATATAACAAGCACAAAGCAGCAACTGAAGAAGCTGAGGTGGTTACATCACTGAGTTTGCTTGTAAACAGCAGCTGCTGAGGCTACAGCACAGATTGCATCAGAAATCTTCCAACACATCTTTCAACTCCTTTGCAACAAATCTGGTTTTAAAACAAATGGTTAAAACTATCTGTACTGCTTATAAAATGTACCCTATGACTCCTTTAGCTACCCTGGCTATCCCTGAGCTGACAGCAACTCTGCCCTCTCCCCTGCCCCTGCATTCCTTGAATCAGCTCTGAGGGTGTCTGGTTATTCCCACTGCCATTCCCAGTGCCCAGCCAGCAGCCACTGCTCTGCAGAGCTGCCAGTGCCTCACTGTTTCTGGCAGAGGCAGCTGCCTTTCTCGGGCTTTTTTCCTTCCTTCTCTCCCCTCAGCTGGCACTCCAGAGCAGTAGCTTTCATAACACATTAGCTTAATGCACTCTGAGCTTGACCACATCTTGCATTACCACGGCTGCCTGAACCACTGCTGTCCTTGAACTCAGCATCCAGTATGAATGATTTAGACACACGAATAAATAAACCTCTAAATATCCGTGTCCTTGCACAGCCAAACCAGATCAAATCTATTGTTCAGAACAGGATATTGCTGCAGACACTGATGAGGTGAGCAAACAGATTCCCATTCACAGGCTGTTGTGTCGTGCTTCAGGACAGGGCAGGGTAACTCAGGAGCAGCTTGGAGGACGTGTGGTCTCTGCCACAGTCCCCCTTACAGTGACAGCACAGCCAGGGTGACAGGCACAGTGTGTCACCACACTGGAGTTCTTTTTTACTCAGAGCATCTGAAAGGAGGAGAAACAACAGAGGACTGGGTAACGAGCAATTCCTGCCTGATCAACAAAGGCACACATCTCCTGAAAGCCAATCTTGCTGCTGTTGAAAGCCCTGCGTGGAAATCACTCTCTCTTCTTTGTCAGACCTGAAGAGGGTCTCAGACTGAAACAAGTATTTCCTGTCCTGTTGTTGCTGGTCATTTAAATGGGGTTGGAGCTGGATGAGGTGTAGCTGAAGCACAGAGAAATCACAAGGCTGTGATGTCTCTGAGCCTGCTGGCTGCCTTACATGCTTTGACATCCAAATCAAACCAACACCTTTGCCCCACTTTAACACACAAAATGGTTAAGTGGGGAAAAAGAGAGCTCTATTATCTTGCATAAACCTGAAGGATTGGATTATTGGATTTAGACCTTCTTAGCTGTAAGTGTAACTCTCTTATGGTTGCTTTCTAGTTTGACAATTAAGGGTAGGAACTGAGTCTGATAGAGTGAGGAAGGATTTTTTAAAAATACTCTTAATCGAGTGAATTTATGGAGACACAAGCTCAGGTTTGGTTTGCAGAGACATGAACTCCTGTACAGTAGTGTCTGCAGCTCTGCCTGAAGCCAAATGTTCCACTGGCTCCTCAGCTGAATGCTGGAAGATGTGTCCCAGGACTGTGTGGAGTTTGGGGGCTGAGGAGAAAACTGAATCACTCCTCTCTGCCTAAAGAGGGGGGGAAAGAGTAATTTTCTCTTGTCCTTTGCTAGTGCACTGTGCTTCCTTTTATCTTTGTGCACACGGACAGGCATGGACAGACATTTCCTCCCCTCAAAGGAGAGGTGGTCACAGCCCTGAAGTTCAGAGCAGTTCCAGGACGTGCTCATGTTCACCTGGACAAAATGGATTTGGGCAAGCAATGGGCATGAGGGTGGCACTGGTGGCACTTGTCAGACGTGAGCAGGGCCACCCCTGCCCAGCCCAGAAGCCCTGAGGGTTTGCCTGTGCAGAGCCTTGCCTTGTGCCTGGCTGCAGGGGCCATGGCAGCAGCAGCACTTTGGCTTTTCGTCCTGAGGTCTGTAAACCTTCAACCAGCACTGCATGACACAACATTTAAAGAAGAGTTGGGGAATCTCTAGGCAAGGAAGTGTGTGTTTGGGGGTTTTTTTGGTTTTTACACATTAACTTCACAATGCAAAATATCCCATGGAATGACAGTGACCTGACATATCATCTAAACCACTGAGAAAATCATGGGAAAAAGAACTTGTCAGGTAAATATATTCCAGTTTTGTAGTTTACAAATCTATTAATATACTATAAGGAACAAACAAAATCGTGGAGATCAGAATGTCAGAAAATTATCCAGGAAAAGAAGGGAGGAAATGTCCTACATTATTCAAAGAAGATATGATTTTATAATTTTTTTCCCATTTCACCAGTAGCACTATTGAAAGTGATCTTGTTCGGATGGGACATAAAAGCAAATAATTTCCTGACAAGTGCACCTGGGTGTGCACTGACATCATTAAGTTGCATGATTTTATGAAGCCTTCCAATAAGCAGAAAGTAGTAAAATAGACAGAAAAGGGTTCATTAATGACAGAATAAAATGTGATTTTGGGAAGGAAGCCCTTTGTGCAGAAAGATTCTTTGGAAATCAGCTTTAATTTTCAGCAGAGTATTAGGAATTCAGGCTGTGTGCAGGCAATGTAAACCATTCCAAGCAGAGGTAAACAAAAGCTGAGGGCCAGCAGAGGACAGGCACTCCTGCTACACAACCTGTGTGAGCTCCAACTCTGCTACCTTGGAACCTCCTGTCACCCTGAACAGTGGAGCTCCTGGCTGGTGGGGGTTGTTCTGTTTGTTTGTGGGGTATTTGTTTGTTTGTTTGGTTTGGTTTTTTTTAGAGTTAAGAAAGTGATAGAAGCAGCATCTAAGTAATAACACTTTGTGGGGCCAAGGGTAGTCCTTGTGTAAATGGGAACAACTTCAGTTGATACTGCACTGGTTGCACAGTCATTGCAAATATCAAAAAGGAAAATCATGCAAAGGGAAAAATAATTTATTAGCAAATTTATTGCAGTGATTGATCCTGGTAGTATCTCATACTTTAACTTCCATAAGTCTGTTTAGTTCCTAATCTAGTTCCAAGCTGCCCTAATTGTTTTAAACCTCTCTGAACTTGCTCCAGTTTACACCCTTTTGTATTTTTCTTGTTCAGTGGTCCTGTTTTTACCAGTTCAACACAATTCTCCTCTATTACTGGCTATGATGTCACCACTTTTTGGACATATGAAAGTTTTGTGCTGTTCCTGCACCACAAAATGCCTGTTTTACTTTTCAGCACTTTATGGCTCAGCTTTGAAGGTCACTCAAAGCTGAACATCTCTCACACGAGGTAATGCTGGGCTTTGTGCTCTGCCACTTGGGGAGCTGGGGAGTCACTTTGGGGAGCTGGCCTTTATGAAAACACAGCAAACCACAGCGATGTTTTACTGCCCTCAGGGAGAACCATGAGGATTGGAAGCTATAAAACATCACATGGGCAGATCCAATTTCCTTTGGGCTGAAAAGCAGCGGGGTACAGTGATGGTTGAAAAGGGGTGTGCAAACCTATCCCGTAACGTTGCATTTCCCAGCTGCAGCAAGTGCAAATTGTGTGCTTTGTGAATCCAGGTGACACAAATCTCCCATCTGTTCTCAAAGGGAGCTGTAAAATAATCCTCAAAACTGTGAAGACTAAAAATATGTCAATGATCTTTTGAGGAAGAAGGTGGGGCACGGCCAGCAGGCAGGGACAGGGGCATCACCAACTGTGAGCAAATAACAACGTTGCAGTGCTTTGCAATGGAAACTCTTTGGAGACTGATTGTTTCACTTGTGAGAAAATACATTGCTTTCCAAGGTGATCTGTCTGTCCCAGAATGTGCTACCACAAAATATTTTGCCTCCAAAGTCTGTTTGAAAATTCAAATTGATTTGAAACCCATTTTTAGTAGGGATGACAGGGAGCAAACAAAGCCCATTCCAGAGAAGCATTTTGTGCTTCTAAGCCCTCCTGTTCCCAAGCAGGGAGTGCCAGGCACTGGGTGGATGGCTGTCAGGGTTTGTGGTCTCAATCAGCACCCACTGGGATGAATTTAGCAACTGGAAACTGGTAACTTAAAAACATCAAGATAGTCACGTCANGGCACTGGGTGGATGGCTGTCAGGGTTTGTGGTCTCAATCAGCACCCACTGGGATGAATTTAGCAACTGGAAACTGGTAACTTAAGAACATCAAGATGGTCACATCAAATTTGGGTTAAGGGTCAATATTCTGTAAATGTGATGCAAAAAACGATCCCACAAGTTAACAGTTCACATGGATCATTAAAATGCAGTAATGAAAGGTAATAGTTTGCAGTTTTGCTGTGTAACACCAATTACTTTTAGCCACATGACCACAGAATTGAATATCTGTTCAAGTGGGTACCATTCCTCACCTCCACCACTGGGTGCTAATGAGTGAACAACACAGGCACAGGTTGGTTAATGGTTAATGCTCTGCTTTCCTTCTGTGGTTTAGATGAGCACAACAGAAACCTGTGCAAAACACAACATGAGGAAGACACATTCTTATCCCTCTGGGGATTTCTTGTGCCCATCAGTTCCTCAGTAGCTTTGCATTGATGGCAGCTAAAGCAATGTACAATAACCTTAAAGCAGAGGACAGGATGTCACTTCTGTACTGCTTCAAACCTCGTAACACCTTCAACCCTCCACTTTGCCATGTTGTCCTTGCCTGTATTTGGGAATCAAAGTTTGAAAATCTGGGAAAAAGTGCTTATTTTTACCCTTACAGATGTTCCAGCTCTCCTGAAGAGCTGAAGATCTGATGTCTCCAACTTCAGGAAAATTTCCAATTTGGAGCATGTTTCATTCAGCAGATTAATTTGATTTTTTTTTTTTAATCAGAAGCACAAAAATAAAGCTCTGAAATTAGGGGGACTTTTTTTCTATTTTATATATCTATCAATTTTTAGACATCTTTCAGATAGATTAATAGGATCAAGTGGAAAAAGTAGAGTTTGCACTCATGTTTCCATTTAGGATTGTGCTGTTCTAAGAGGAAAGTATTTTCTAAGAAGTGTCAGTGTAGACACAAAGTCTGCATTGGTGGTGTTCTGATTTTGTGCTCTCCCTAAACATGTGGGCACTGCTGGTTGGGCTGGCTGCTCAGAGATGTGCTGTGCCGCCAGAGCAGCCAGCAGGAAGGCACTGTAACTGTGTTTGCAGTCTATTATTGAATGTCCCACGTTCTTTAGAAAGGAACATCTGATTCCACAAATGTGTTTACTGTGAGGACAGTGATTATTAGTGCAGTTTAATGTACTCTTCAAATGATGCACAAAAATCATCCCAAGTAGCTACTTTTTTGCTTCTCTTTGCAGAGTGTGTGTTCCTCCTCTAGCACCAAATTCTGGGCCAAACCAGAAATCACTCTGAATTCACATTCCTGTCCTGATGGGTCTATGAGGCAGAGTTGGAATTAAAATATCCAATGACTAAGTGTTATTGGGCTACTAGTCAGCACGGCAGCTGCAAGAAACCAGCAATTCCTCATAAAATAAAATAAATAAATAAATTAATTAATAAATAAAATACCCATTTAATTTGCCTTTCAGAGCTTTTATTGTCTGGCCAGGGCAACAGGGTTTTAACCTCTCTCTGCTGACCAGGCAGTGAGGAGCAGGGGGTACCTGTGTAATCCTGCCTTGGAGCACATTTCAGGGCAATCCATAGAGATGACAACAAGGAAACCTGGTTTACAGATTCCTAGAAACTGTGGACTTCTGTGTTGGGCCTTCTGTGACCAACTTTTCCAATGAAACTGAACTTTTTGCCAGTTGTTTGGGCCAAGGGCTTGTGTGCTGTGTGTTTGGAGAGGGAAAATGGCCAGTTTGTGCCTCAGTAGTTTAACTTGGAAATAAGCATAAACAGGGAGCACTTAGCCCAAAATACTGAATTCTGGTAACAAGAAGAGATGGTTACATGTGGATTAGGAACAAAATTCAATATGAGGGGCTCCTAGTAAGAACTGATCTTCCAGCTGGGACTAAACAGCTCACAACTGCTCTGTCCCTGAGAGGATCTGGGATCTCTTTTGTAAAGCTCATCTCTTTCAGATCCTGAGTCCTTGCTGTAGAAATCCCTTCCCCAGTGGAAGGCAGATCCACCTGTATTTGTCATCTGACCATAAAAAACACTACAGCAATAAGTGTAAAAATTGAGGTTAAGTGTAAATTCAGAGTATTCCTCCAGCAGTCACTGCCAACAGACACCAACCCAGGAGCCAGGAGAGCTCTGCTTTCTCCTTAAATTGCTATGTAATTTAAAGCAATTAACTTTTCTGCCAGCCTTTGTTTCCTCCTCCCTCCTTTTGTGTTTTCTAGACACGTGTGATCTGCAAGGACAAGGGCAGTTATTTTGTGCAGGACCTGGAGTGATTCACTTTTACTTGGGTCTTCTAAGTAGAAGTAATCTTGTAACAATTTTGCAGGTAATTCAAAATAAAACTAGGATGCTGAAAACCTGTAAAGATCAGATGCTTACAGAGCTGCTTCCCTTAAACCACAAAACTAAAAGATATTACTTGCCAGTGAAGAAAAAAACAATTGATGAAAGACAAATCCTCATTTTAAAGATGAAAATAGAGGGATTAACACCCTTTCAACTAAAAACAGCAATTAAAAGATAAGACACTTAGAATTAAAGAGCCCACAGAAACAGTGTCATAAAAGCATTATTTGCATTAAGAGCAGGCAGTGGTCCTGGGGCTTTGGCTGCAATGTCCTTTAGTGAATTATCTTCACACAGGGCCTTGAGGACTGTAGGTTTCACAATGTCATATAATGTCATTTTTAAAAAGGTCTGAGGTATTTCAGGAAGTTCCAGCAAGAAATCTATTAAGTCTTGGAGCTGAATCCCTGTTTGCATAAATGCTGACAGAGCCAGCTGAATTGCTTCTGCCAGCCCTGAGCTGGAGGCCAGGTTTTCAGAGCATCTGGGACAGAGACTCCAAGGAGGCTTTACAGAGGTGTCACCTCCCCTGCAGAGATGCTCTGCATAAAGACATCTGGGCACCTGCTGTGTTTTTAGGTGCTTGAACACACAGCTCAAACAGGATCTAAAACAAACCTCCCCTTCCTCTCCCCTGAGAGGTTTCTCAGTAGGGCTGCTCGTAGCAGCTTGGTGAGGTCCCCTCCAAAAACTAAAGCATCATTTTATTTCTTTGACAGGGAGCAGGGTTGGACTACACTCTGTATGTTTGCAATGCAGGTGCACAGCAATGAATTCTAATCCATTATTCCTTCCTCTAAAAATAAAATATCAGGACTGGGAGGTGCGAGCTGGGAGAAGCTGCTTGAAATTAAAGCATTAAGTCAGTAGGTACAGTGGAAAGGAATGACTTGGGGTTGTCAGCCTACATCCTCATATGTGAGGATGAGAAACTGTCAGCCTTGGAGAGAAATGGATCCCTTCCCAGTGCAGATGCCAGCCTAATAAATTAAAAGGGGAAAAAATTATTCCTAATGTAACAGATGACTTCAAGCCTTCATAAAATAAATTGATGGCAGAAAGATGCTGGATATTCCTTAGTAGGGGAGAAGAACAAAGGATTTGAAGGTGTGGTTCTGGAGGCATTGGAACATCCTTCCCTTCTGGAGTCATTAAAACATGAAGTGCAATGTGGAAAACTGTAGGGAGATATGGGATGTGTCCTTAAGGAAAAGGAGATGGGGACCTCTTCAGCACCTCCAGGAAACATCCATGCTTGGAGACAAAACAGAGTGAAGGAAGAAGAGAGCAGATTATGCTCCCTGTCACTGGGACCGGTGTTGGCTCTCTGGACACCTGCACGGAACTGGAGGAGTTTGGAGGATGTTCTGGGAAAGACAGGGTTTGCCATCAAGAGCCACAGACTGCCAAGTCTGCAGCAGTGGAGAGAGCACTTTGTTCCTGCTGTGCACAGAAGGATTTCCTTGTTTATGAGCAGAAGTTTATCCAACCTTCCCCTGTCCTCCGGGGGTCTCAGGGTGCAGCGCACAGCTGGAGTCCGTGGCAGCACAGCTGGCTGCCAGCTGTGCTCTCTGCTGGCCCCGAGCCAGGCGCACAGGGACAGCTCCCAAAGGGCTGCTCAAGGCCCCGCTGATTCCAGGAGGAGCATTTTCTGCACTTTTCCTTTGTGGGAGTGTGTCCCTGTGCCTGGCTGAGGTGGGGTTTCATGCTCAGAGCCACAGTGGGAATGCTTCTGTTCCTTCTTGATTTTGGGAGAGAATTCTCTTTAGTTGCATTAAGTTTCCAGGCTCTCTAAAGGTTCTAAGACAGGAATCCTAATGCTGGATTTGAAAATGCTGTCTGTATATTTTATAGCTTTGGATTTTGTCATTCATGCATGTAAATGAACATTTTATATGTCTGTGGACGTTCCTTGTCCTCTTAGATAAAAAAGCAGGGACATAATTGAATGGGGCTATCATAAACACTTAATATTTGAATACATAACTATACAGTCACTAAATAGCTGGAAATAACTATCTTTTTATAATACCTGATATGTATTGGCAATCTGGTTAATTGATTGAATAATCAATTGATTTGTTTGCTTTTACTTGTGTCTACAACCAGTTTCCTCAGAGAGAAATCTCAGAAGTGTTGGGAAGAAGGTGGAGGAGGCAGGGACATACAGACAGGGAAGGTATTTGCACAGAATCATTTTCCTGCCTTTTTATTTCTCTGACAGTTTTTAGACCCCTCCTTTTAAGCACTTGAAACAACGACTGAGGTTCATGACTGCTGGTCAGTAATTTATACTCAGTATCACGATTTTCTAGAGATAAATCTGACTTTTTACTCTAAAAACCAACCAACCAACCATCCAAACACAGCTGACCAAAACCTAGAAACGCTTTGCAAAGAAAACGCAATGCTTCTCTCAGAAAGGAACATCCAAAGCCACAAAGCCAATAACGTATTTTATTTCTGATTAGGAAGTTCTGTTAAATGCTGAAGCTGTCAGCCCACCTTGGCTCTGTGTGGTTGAAGTCACTTGGCTCCATCCCTGAGTATTCTCTTGCCTGGACTTTGCTCCTGACTTCACCCTTTGTCCTGGACCAGAGCAGGATCCTCCAGGCACAGACGACTCTGTGGGAGGAGCTGCAGTCCTGCTCCTGGGCCTTTGCTCTTGCTTAGGAAATGCAGTGTTTGGCCAGTGAACAGGTCTGGTACCTGGCCTGTGTGAGTTCTGTGCAGCTGAAGAGTCCCCTGTGTAGTGTCCTTCCTGCAGTACCTACACACAGCCGGGGATAACTCCAGGGTCTTTCCATGTTTGCTGGAAAAGTGTCCCAAAAGCCACAGTTTGGTTCCTGGCTAATGCCCACCTGGTGTTGTGCTAATATGGTCTGTTGTTGTCAGTGGAACATTTCAGAGTCTTGGCATTACAGGAATTAACGATGAGAGCCCTTGTGCAGAAGGCCAGAACGATGGGCCTGGCTCAACTGGTCTCAGTTAAGGCCAAAATTAAACAAACCCATGGTCTAAACCAGTTAATTTTGAAGAGCTGTAGGCACCTGCTTGGACATGAGTGCAATCCTCAGACTGCTCTGAGCTGTTTGCTGCAACAGTTCTACTACAGAACTCCACTGATCTCAAGCTAATGCAACACAAAGTTGTCCTGCAATGAAGTGCTTGAAATGTCATTTCATGCATCCTGGAAACCCACAGTTCTGTGGGAAAGTAATCCCAGCATTATTTTTGCAATATTGACCCTTAACAACACCACAAGTATTTTCTTGCCAGGTCCCCAGGCAGCTCACTAACAAATGAGGAGACTGCCAATGTGGCTGTACCAATGTAAACACTTTTGCTCTGCTATTCTGTATTTTCTGTGATTTGGGTGAGGCCAGCTGCTCATCTGTTAGGTAGCCAAAGGGGGAACAATTTTAATCAGCAGCTACTAATTTTGCAGTTGGTCTTCAGCCCAAGTGTAACGTGGTTTTTTGAAGAGTTTCAGGGATTACCATGCAATGTGAAAGACAACACTTGGCATTTGCTTGGTTTTGCACTGTCTTCACCTTTACCAAGCAAACCCTGCTCTCAATTACCAAAATTATCTTAGGGACAGATCCTACAAATCCCTGCTGTTGGAAGAAGCTGGTTTTGACTCTGTGAATAATATGTCCAAGTCTGCTGTCTCCATAGGTAGTGATAGCAAACACTAAACTGGGTATTATTTCTAGTCTGTGAATGCTAATAGCAGTCTGACTTTGTTGTTCCTCCATGTATGTCACAAAATAAATTAATATCCTGCCTATTCTTTCTTTAATTGTATCATTCCTCAGGCATGATGAGCACCACAGCCTGAAGGTGTTACAAAGTCACGGTCTAATGACAACATTTCAGCACAGCTTTCCTCGAGCTGCAGCCCTTGCTCCAAGAGGGCTCTTGGAGCGCTTAATTGTTGTGTATTTTTGTCATTATGCATTCTTCCATCTAAGACACTGGACACACTGCCCTGCTTCCCTGCATGCACGTGGTTTTCTGCCAAAACAGGAGCAGTGACACGAGGATAATTGGCTCCTATAATGCTGTATTTCCTTTTCAAAAAGCCTGCATGTAATGGCTACACAAGCCAGTCATAAAAAGGAGAGTACAAGGAAGTCAAATGTCAGGAATTGTTTTATTTCAATGACTGGAAGTAATTTTTAGCCACATTTGTTTCACTAGTGAGTACCAAAATCATATAAATTTTGACTGATGTCAGTGTGCTCCATTTGTGAATTTGCTCATTTGCTGTAGGGAGAAAACACTGAAAAGGAGGATGTTATTTTTTTTTTTTAATAAAATATTGAAGTACTTGTACCTGACACTAAATGTTATGGTCCTCTATTTCAGACAATTCTGTCATTTCTGTGAGTTTTGTCTGTCTAAAGATGACAAGGCTAAGGACATTTCTGTTAACTCAGTTGTTTCCTTACTCAGGAAGCTATTTGGTTTTTAATGGATTGATGTTTATTGGCTTGAGTACTTTAAATACAATATTCCTGCAGCTGTACATGACTGCAAGGCATGCCAATAATGACGTTTAAAACAAATAAGAAAAAGAGGTTACTTACGGAGATTGGAATAATTGCTGCCTATTCCAATAGTGATGGAGCTTCCAGAGATGAGAGGAAGATGGAAGAAAACAACTAAGAAGGGAAAAATGAAGAGAAAGGTCCTTAATAGCAGTTTGGTTTTGTTTTGTACCAGATGTCAGCTGAAGACACATTGTGTTAACGTGAACCTGGACACACAGATGGAGCTCCAATGGGGGGGAAACACCAAACAATCATTGCTTCATACTTCCAGGAATCCCTCCACTTCAGGAAATGACATTAAAGCCTCTTAGATTCCAAACCCCACGTATAAACAACAATGTGTTATATAAATATGCTAATTATTGTTGTTAAGTCATTCACCAGGCTCTGAAACAGGCACCTACCACGGTAAGACCCAGTAACTTCCCTGATTTGTGTAAGTGCAGCTTGAATGCATCAGGCGTGTGCGTGCCAAACTGGGTTGGAATAAATTTCATCTAAAATTTGATACACACACTCCCCCTATGCACTTAAGCTTTAATATTTATAACTTGCTCTTCAAAGATTTATATTTACAGGCAACAAAATGCACACGAGTAAAACGTGTCCTAAATAACCAAATCTTTAGGTTTCTCACAAGATGGGCTGGATTGCTCCTGCAGGCTCATGGAAAGCCCGCTGTCACACCGCCCTAGGCGGGCTCTGGGCTGTGCCGGGGCACTCTCCTCTTCGGGAGGGCAAAGGCTCCGGGCAGCGCCCTGGGCTGAGGGAGCCCCGCAGCCGCGGCGGGGCGGGAACCCGCGGGGATCGGCCCTCAGAGCC
>VZRZ01001003.1:0-11615 GCA_013398175.1 Climacteris rufus
TTCATCTGATCCAAAAAGTTAATCTCAGTCAATTATTCCCAAGCATCTCCTTTAGCAATGCAGTAGTTACACTAAATCTAGAAATTATTGACTTAAATACTGACTTTAAAAGCCTAAAATACTAAGTAAGGACACAAGAATTACAGATACAGTCTTTACTGAAAAAAAAAAAATAAAGGGAAGAACTTTGACAATGACAAAAATGGTGGAAAGGATACAATAGTCCTGTAAGACAAGAAGTCAGGATTGTATGGTCACTGGAAATCAATACTGTTAGTTCCTGTGAGAAGTGGATGGAAAATATCTAAACCCAACCACAACTACAAACATCTGGATGCTCAGCTGCCCTCTTGGATGAGAGGAAGCAGATGTGGTTGTCCTCTTGGTTTGAATTAGCCTTACACTGCTCATGGCAGGCATTACTGGAGGAGGCTAATGGCCCCCAGATAGAAACATGACCAGTCCCAGTGCAGTGGACAGAACTTTCTGGATTTCAGCGGAAGAAATGGTGCTTGGGTATGGTCAGCCACAACAAGGATTTCATCTTTGAAAGTCATAACTCTCTTTCCTCAGTAAACACCCTCCCTCGAGCCAAGAGAGAGATGAGAGAACCTCATGAAGATCTCTGTTGGGAGGAAAGGGTCAGCTGGCCTGCACACAGCAAGGCTGCAAGTACTGAGGTGTGTACTGACAGGATGTATCTGTACACAGAGATTTGTAACCAACATTGGTCAGGTCAACTGAACTGGAAAAAATAGATGAAATGTACAACTGTCTGATTTGTGAATAGCGCAGTCTTACTCCAAAGGGGACTATATTTCAGATGGTGTACATTAATCAAGCCTACTTGTATGGATAAATGGGACTATAGATGCAAAGACTGCATACCCAGATCTTGGATACCAAATACCTTTGGCACTTAAACTGCTGTAGAAGCCACCACTAAGACCACAAATTCAAAATTAAGCAAATGCAGAGAAAGTTCCTCAAAAAGAAATTGGACATGGAGCATCCATCCTTCTGAACAGGGTTTGTTTACCTTAGGATACGAAAGCCAAGAAAGAAGAACAACAATGAAGATAAACAGTTTAAAGTAGCACAGAACTGCCCATGAGATGTAAGATATGGGGTGCTAGAATCTGAAATGGCTTTCTAATAGAGACACAAATATGAATAAACCCCCAAAATAATTCTCAGCAACTTTACAATTATGCATAAGAAATCCATGAGAAGAAAATTGTGCTGGTTTTGACTGGGATAGAGTTAATTTTCTTCACAGCAGCTAGTATGGGCCTGTGTTTTGGATTTGTGCTGGAAACACTATTGATAATGCAGAGATGTTTTCATTATGGCAGAGCAGAGCTTAAACAGAACCGAGACCTTTTCTGGTCCTCACCCCACTGCACCAGAGGGGGGTGAGGGGTGCACAAGGAGCTGGAAGTGGTCACAGCTATGACAGTTGACTCCAACTGACCCAAGGGAAGTCCCATTCCATATGGCATCATGCTTAGTGTATAAACTGGAAGGAAGAAAAAGGAAGGAGAAAACGTTCAGAGTGATGGTATTTTGTCTTCCCAATCACCACTATGTGTGATGGAGCCCGACTTTCCTGGGGATGGCTGACCAGCTTCTTGCCTTTGGGAACTGGGGAATTAATTCCTTATTTTACTTTTCTGGTGCACTTGTTGTTTGTGAGGTTTTTACCTATTAAGCTGTCTTTATCTCAATCCATGAGTTTTCTCACTCTTACCCTTCCAACTTTCCCCCAATTCCACCAATGGGGAGTGAGCAAGTTGCCGTGGGTGTCTGAGTTGCTGGCTGGGGTTAAATCATGACAAAAATACAAAACTGGATGTCCAGAAAGCAGAGACCAAATTGCCTTAACTCAGGAAAAACATTCAAGCTCAATTTCTAGCCCAATTTCACTCTCATAACTAAAGGTCTGTTATTCTCCTTCCCTAAGGTTTATGCTAGGAGTTATGATTCAAAAGGCAGCCTCTGCAACTTTCAAAGAAAATCAAGAAATTATCTTCTCTTCTCCATAGACCTCGCTCTTGGATAACTATCCACAGGTCAGAAAAACAACATTATCTGGTTTCAGGATTGCCCTTCTTTAGGAGGGATGGTAACGATCACAGGGACTAACTAGTCAGAAGTCATGATGTCTGACCAGAGAACAGCTGTTAGGGAAGAGATAAAGTTCCATTTTTAGGGTCCACCCCTATCCCTAAAACCTACATAGTATCCTCAGCTGGTTGTTTTCCATCCATCAGAAAGAGTAGAGCAAGTTATCCTTATCCATTTTATTCTGACAGAATTTATCAAAGCCATTCTTTGCCAACTACGAATGTTGTGACATCTACATTATGGTTTATTCTTGGACTTCTTTCTCTAGCACTGGAATGTAGATGGGGTGAAGATATGTATAAGCTACCTCCAGGATATGAGATTCCAGCACCTGCTGCTTCTTTTGCTTTGTAGCTCTGCTTCAGCATATTCCTTGCCTTGTGCTCCATGACGTGGAAGGGTATTCTGCAAGTAAAAGCATGAAAGTCAGAAATCAAAGGTAAGCTTTTCCTATGCATCAAATTAAAACATGTAGGAAATTGCTACTGTTCAACAGAGCACAACCCATTTGGTGCCACAGTAACTGATTTCTGTGTCCTATCTTCTCATCCAAACCTTGAAACACTTTAATTCAGGGCTCTGCTGGAGTTTGTTCAAATGTGGAAGGACATTAAAGCCATAGCCTGCTATCACTGCCAGCCATCCCTGTTCTCTGGGCAGCACTGCCACCTGCTCAAAAGACAGATTATTCAGCTTGACATGAGACCTCTGCTTTTTCTCAGATCTTTGCCCTCATTTATTTATGCTTAAAGTCAGAAATCCATGACTCTGGTCCTACCCTAAATCTGCCCCCAAAGAGATGCTGGTTGTTTAGAAACTTGCCACTGCTTTATGTGAGCAAGTTTTTGTGAAAACATTCACAATTTAGGAAGTAATTTTGGCAAGCTGACAATTCCAATAAAAATGCTCCCCAAATTGCTTAAGAATTGCATTGTGACTAAACTAGGACAGAATATAACAGTAGCTGAGACAAGGCCAAGTGGAAGACAATGCAGACTGCCAGCAGCTGTTTTCCCCTCTGTGAAATATATCTAATATTTTTCTTTACATAATCCCTGGCAGTTAAGTGAACATTTTTACCCACCTTTTACAGATGTATATACCAGAGCAGAGAATTGATCAAGTGCTTTGAACAAAGCTGTAGACGAGTTTGGTAGAAGCAATTGACCTAATCCCACATCTCTTCATTAGTAGCCACTTTTGTCCCTTCTGCCCCCTTTTTGGGTAGAAAAACCTGGGTTTAGCATTCACAGTCACCATTACACTGGTGACATCCTCTCCTTAGTAGCTTCAATTGCATTTTTTTATTCTGCTGCTGTTCTACGATCATCCTTATTACCACATACTGAGCAGAAACTGTTATTTTGGAGTTGTGAGAGACTGAAATATTACTGGTTAGTGACTCAAAACAGTTGCCCATTTTAAATTCTTTGGCTCTTTTAGCCATTTTTTTTTTTGGCTTCTCAGTATTATGCTTACATCTTATGCTATATACATGGTTATTTAATTCTTCCACTATTCCTGTAGCCTACTTCTTTTTTTAAACTTCTGTACGTTTGTCATTTTTGTGTTCTAGAGTATTACATTCAAAGTCAAAGGTAACATAAATCACAATAAAAAGGGTTTAAGTCTCATCTGTTTCTCTCTTGCTCTCTTCCATTTTGGAGAGCTATCGTTACTTTCATGTCTTTCTCCACTTTGTTGTTTGTATTGATAGATGAATTCCTACACCTCGTTACATGCCAGCTTCACACCAGCTCTGGTCCCTTCCATGGAACACTTGGTCACTGAGTCTGGATGAGCCCAGCCTTCACTGCCTCCTCTCTTGCTGTGTACAGAACCTGCTGAATGGGAATTTTTTTTCCTCTATAGCTTGTGCATTCACAATCCTCATCAAGAGATTGTAAACCAAATAATAATTCTGAAGTATGTTCGTATCTTGTTTTGGGTTATTGTGTCATGGTCTACCCAAATTAGATTGGAAGCAATGGGATCTGTCATCTAATTTAGTTGGCTGTGGGCAGACAGTAATGAGAAAAGGGAACGTTATATAGCTGACTAATTCAATTGACAAAAATATTCTGTTATCTCTACTAAATTGTCTAGTGTTGCTTACTAAAATATCAGCATAAGAAAAGTAAGTTATAAGATAGTGAGCTTTAGCATTGCGAGGTGTTCCCTTTCCCATTACAGGAACGAGAACTATTTCTAATGAGATGTCAAAATCTCCAGTTACTATTTAATAACAGAAAATAAAAGCAGTAACAGCAAATAAAAGACTTTGTGGCAACGCAAATGTCACAAAAGAAACCGCAGAGATTCTTGATGCAATCATAAGGGAAATAAAGAGGATATATATGTTTTAAAATAGCATTTAAAAAAACTCACTTGTACAAAAATATTCAAGTCTCCAGAGACTGTTATTCATGCTGAAATATTTGATTAGCAGCATTTTCAAACATCAGCGCTAAACGGTGTCACACAGAGATTTTCGGATGAAAAATATTTTTTGCTTTAATGCAGAAGGTCCCGAAATCAAGGCTTTAACTGGAGAGAGCATGAACTGTGGATTATTTCAGCTGCTGTGAACTGGTAAATATCGGCTTCAGCAAATGCTGGTTGGAGAGCACGAGGAGGGGCTCGGCCAGCAGGTGGCGAGTTTTCTTCAGGATTGCACTTCCAGTAAGAGATTTTTATGGTCCTGTGTGTTCAGTGATGCCCTGACTATTATTCCTATAGTTTTACATACAAAAGCCTATCTCAAAATAACTTTAAAGGCCTGACCTCAAACCACAAATAGCAGGAAGTTCTCAGTTAGGATTGAAACTCTGTCACTGTTTAATCTGCCCCTTGGGCCTGGGTATTGCAGCTTATTTGGTATTTAGGATCACCTGGTGGCACAAAGCCCCCCCTGTTAGGTGACCTTGATCTCTAACACTTCAGCATGACTGTATGACAGAAAATTGTCTTTCCGCCTTGACTCTTAACTTCCTTTGCTTTTGTGACTTTTAGTTGGTCCCTCAGATTTATTTCCAGGTAGTTTCAAAGGGAATATATATCCTTTTTGAAAGTTAACACTAAAAAAGGGAAAAACAAGGACCTTTATTTTCCTATAGTACTGTTACATATTTAGAAGCTGCTAAAAACAGGAAAGCCATTGTGAGTGATTATATAACTAAAGTTGTGATTTCTTATATATTATCTTAAATAAACATCATTTTAGGATTGTTCTAAGTGATAAAATTCTTGTCAGATCAGTAATTCTATGTATTTTAGCCAGACACTAGTCCTGTATTATTAAAAACAAGACTTTGTGTTAAAATAGCACCTTTCTACTGAGTACAAGCCAAGAAATTGAATCTGCAGTCACACAGTACTGAAGTTGTTAGACATGAATGTCACTGAAGTCAATCATAAAAAATCATATAGTTTTCTGTGGGAGAAAGAATTCTGGAACTTCATGGCTGCTTCAGTGTCATGCAGTCATGTCAGCAGTGTACATATGTCTAAGGACCAACTGGTCTCTGGAAAGCATCGTGTTATAGAAGAGAGGTGGCACAGATGTTCTTTAGAGGAACAAGGATTGATATAATTGAATTTAAAATATAATTGTCCCCTGTGGAGAGCTGGACATTGCATCTGCCAGCAGCATCAGTCGATGAGCTGCAGAGCTGAGCCCAGGGAATGGGCAGCAGAGCTGGGACCAGCAGCTGTGGGCAACACATTTTTTTGGAACAGGGAAAGTGACCCCAGTGCAGGAGCCTCTCAGTCCTGTAGTGGATCCCCATCACTCTACAGGACAGGAAATAGCAGCAGTTTCAAATATTTACTGAAATAGTGAAGGACCCAAACCTGTTTTTAAAGTTGACTCCCATTGGCTACTGGGCCAGGTTCTGCCCTCCCTGGATGGCTTTCCAAGGTTCAGACCCTGAATATTGAAAACACCACCCACATTTCTGAGCTGTAGGCTGTGACTCTACAGAACTGACACAGCAGAGCTGCCCCAGGAGCTTGTCAAAGACTGCAGAGTGGGTTTGCACAGGATCTTCCCAATCTCCAGCACCTCTTGGCCCTGTTTTCTGTGCCAGCCACGCATAGCAGCTGCTGTGTCAAAGGCATGGAAAACTCATAATTCTGGAGAGATTGTTAGAGTTCCGTGGCACAAAAGGTGGTCGGATCTCCCCTCATGCTACTGCACATGGATTGAATGTGCCTTTGGGCTACAGTGTCCAGTCTGTTGGGATGAGGGGATAGGAGTATTGGCAATTGACTGGACTTAGTGCCTTGTTTCGTTACATATCTATGCAGAGGACAAAGCCAAAACAAGATCCCAAATAATTAGGATGTAAAACATGGAGTCCTGTCCTTTGTGTATTGCTATCTCCAGTCCTGCTAATCCCAAAGGAGATGCTGATCTGCTGCCATGAAATGTTACTGTAACTAAATCCTAGGAAAAGCTTTTCCAACCACTTCTTGTGCAGAAAACGCTTTATTTCTCCATTTGTAAGAAGATTCTTTTCACATAGGAGTATGACCTATCAACTACTGCAGGTATGTACTTCATTAACTTTTGAAGATAAAGCCTGATAAAAACATAGAAATAGATAAGACTTATACGTATCCCCTAATCCTCAGGCTACAAACTGAGAAGGCTAAAATAGGGACCACTGGCTTTGTGTGTGTGTCAGCATATGACCAATCAAAAAAAGAGAAAGGTTTCTCTAAAATGTGAATCAGATCTCAACAGGAAGGTCCCTGCTTTCAGGAAGTGCTGGATCCACTGAAGGTTACTAGGCCAATGTCACTGTGATGAAATCACTCCAGGGAAGATAAATCTTGTGGAATTCTGATTCCAGTCCTGTGATTGACAGACCATGGCAAGCAAATGTTGCCTTCATTCACTGAAAGTTATGGAGTCCTCCTTTAACTGTTAACTGTAGCAAATATAAGCCTTATCAAATTACATGTCACTCAAAACATTTAAAAATATAAAGATAACTGACATTCCTTGATTCAATATACAAGTCCCCCTACTTCCATTGTGCATACTGTAATGCTGTCTGTGTTAATCTCTCTCTGTAACTACATATACATACAGAGGTTCTTTCCTTTTCTAGTGTATATGTATTTATATGTATACATATGTAACTCTAATTCTAATACATACCTGTTGTTACTACCTAGAAGTAACTCTTTCACGTCTGAGAGATTGCTCTTGGTGATCCTTTTTCCTAGACAAACCAGAGCTGGATGAGCTGGAGGATAGCCCTGCTGAGATTCCAGGCTAGCAGAAATGTGTATTTTATAGCAGTAGAGAAAGGATTTCTCTTTAAAACATGTGGCATAGACATAATCCACAGCAAAATGATGTGATGTCCAGGCTTCACTGGCATTCTACTTCAGGGTCCCAATTCACACTGGTCTTTGTCTCATAGGCCCCTTCAGAACTCCTGTCACCAAAGCCTTCAGTTCCTGTGGGATCATTAAATCCTTACTCAATTTCCAGCAGATATGGGAATTGTATGTGAGTAAATGTAATATACACAAATCATTCCAGCCACCCTTGTATTAAATGAACTTTTTTAAGAAGCTGGTTTTGACCTGATAGAATATAATGGTTTCAAGGGAACCATATAGCCATTACAATCCATCATATAAATGAATACTTAGGGACACCTAAATCCAAAGATTATTTGACTGTTGTACACATACTTGCATAAAGGGGGCTGGAGGACAGACCCCTCAAATCTGCAGTGAAAACATCTGTACTTTTGTGAAATTTTTCTTAAAAATGAGCACATGCAAAAACTTTCTCAGATTTCCAAAATGATCGGTTCATTTTAAATCAAAGTGACCCCCAGCATCACATTACATTTTGGATGTATTGCTAACAAATTATTAATTTAGTAAAGCAAAGCATTTCAGAATGATAAAGAGTATTTTATATGACTAGTTCTGATTGCAGATTCTGGTTTCTCTATAACCTGATGGTTTTTCATATGTTATTAATTATTGTGTACTGTACTCCTTTAACATCTATGGCAGATACCGTAAAGCTGAGGAAAAGCAAGCAATGTAAAATACAAAAATGTTCTGCAAACCCTGGTCTTTCTTCCTTTTGTTGTTCTCTTGCAATGTAAAAACAGATAAATGGTTTCCTCTTTCAAATACAACAAAAAGAAATGACTCCTGGGAGGAGCCCTGGGATGCCAAGTTTGAGCCTGGATTGAATTTTTATGACCACTGTAAAAACTCCTGAAAATAGGAAATTATAATGGAAATGCTGACTCTCACTGCACCAGCGTGAGCAGCACCACCACGGCATTATTAGTGATCTAAAGGGGCTGGAAGTTAAAGTGGAATCATTTACACAACCGACTTTGCACCTCTTTGCAAACAAGGGGTGTGTGGGGCGGGGGACCGGGGCTGGGGGTAGATCTTGCTCTTAATTAGTTGCTTGCAAAATCCATTGTGATTCGTGAAGAAGACAAATCTCTTATCGCTCTATTCCGTGCTCTGGATTTTCTTTCCTACTCCGCAGAAGTTGCAGGCAGAGGGCTGTCCCCGCCAGCTGCGCGGGGCGCGGGGGGGCCAGCAGGGATTTAGGCGCCTGGGGATCTCTCTCCCGCCGCAGTAACTCTCCGGAGAAGGGCGGCAATGTGCTAAAGGGCTGGCTCACACCTCAGCATCGCAATCAAGCAAAAACGGTTTCCCCCTTGCTGACAAAATGGAGATGTTCCAGGCTTGCTTTTATTTTCAGGGAGCCCTAGACGTTTGAAAAATAAACAAACAAAAAACTCAAAAGTTGACAGAACAGCGTTATATCCATCTCTGCACCGATTTTCTTTTTGGGGGATGGGGGTGGGAGCTGCTGTTTGAAGAGCGTTTACTCGCACCGCGGGAGCAGTTTCCACCCGCCTTGTTTGCCGCCGTTCTTCCCTTTCTTGTAATTAGCAGCTATTAAAATAATAAGGCTACATGGAACCTGAGGAGCAAACTGGGCTCGGGGCGGGGGAGATACAAGTTTGGGAATGGGAATGGGGGTGCGGGAGCGTCCGCGCTGCCTCCGGGCCCGGCCCCTCGCCCACCGCCACCCGCAGTTCCCGGCCACGCTCCGCGCTGGGCCCCCGCGGGTTCGTGGCCCTTCCTGCCCCTCTCTGGCTCTTTCCTTTCATCTCAGTCCCGGCCGCTCCAGGGAGGGCAGAGCCCGCAGGCTCCAATCCTTCACTGCGGTCATCACCAAATTCGGAGGAAAAGGAGAAACCAGGCAAAGCGTAGAAAAGATACATGTATCTATATCCATACTATATAATATATTTATCTATATCTATATCTGTATCTATATCTATATCTATATCTATATCTATGTCTATACCATCTGTATCTATCCCCCGGGTGATAACCGGATAAGGCATTGATAACCGGAGCGTTACACCTAGCCCGGAGAGGCATGAGGACAAGGAGGGGAACGCTGAGTGCACTTGTGCCTGCTCTCCCCTGCGTGTCTGCCGCCGGGGCTGCTCCATCCTCCCGGTGAAGCTCCGGGAGCGAAGAAGCTTTGGAACCTCCACCGAGCGCTGCCGGCTGCTCAGTCCCGCTCCCGCTCCCTTTCCCCGGGAGCTCCGGGAGCTGCAGGGCTGCCGAGCGGAGGCAGCTTTGCCCAGCCATCCCCCACCCACCGCCGCTGTGCTCGCCGGACTCCGGGGTCCTCTGGACTGGCCGAGCACTCGGACCTCCCCCTGCCCCGCCGGACTCGCTGCTCCCCACAGCCCCCGCCCGCGGATGCTGCTTCGCGAGGGGGACGCTTGTTTCTTCTCAATAAAAGAAATTTTAAAGGACAAGCGCAGTTCCCCGGTGGGGAGAGAGTCCCACAGAAGTACAAGGGAGTTGTATCCCGCCCATGGCTTTGGAATGGGGCCGGGAATCGTTTTTCTTGCAAGGGTTAAGTGGGTGCCGAAGGTGAAGCCGTGTACCCCAGCTGCAGGAGGGAAGAGGAGCATCAGCTAGGCTGTGTAGCCCTCTCCCAGCGCGAGTGTAGGTGCATCCAGGGATGCCCGGCATCCACAGGAGCATGAACCAGAGGAGGCGCGGTCCCCCGTGCCCGCGCTACCCAGGGTTAGCCCTTGAACTCAGAACTCGTTCGAGAGGAGGCGACAAGCGCAGCAGGCTTGGGGAAATGCCCTCAGATGTTCTCCCCCGAGTCTGCTCCGCAAGGGTCACGAAGCCGCTGCCCCCGGTTCGGGCACCGGCACCGGCACCGACGGCACCGGTGAGCCCCGGTGTGGTGGGCGCCGGGATGCTGTTTCCCCAAAAAGGGTGGCATAGCCAAGGGGGACCTTGGACTTGCAGATACGTGGGGCAGTATAGGCACGGAGATGGCTTTGGACAGGGCGTACAGGTGGGAAATAGGGATGGGGGCTCCGGTGTCCCCAGTCACCCCACAGGTTTCTGTTGAAACGAGTTGATTTCGCTGTCACGTCTAAATCCTACGAACGTGTCTAGCTTTGGGAGCAGATGCCTTCACTTTTCACAATTCTCTTGAAGTTGTTACATTCCTAATCGACAGCAGATCTTCGCTGTGGAAAAGCGCAGCATATTCCCTGCGTGTCAGTGCTAATAGTGGTTTTGTATCCCGTTCCCGGTATTAGGTTCCCCACCGCTGCAAGTTGACATAATGCAAATTAGCAAGGGACATCATAAAAATCCATCAGAGAATAAAGGTTTTGGAACAACATACCCTTCATAACTTAAACACCACATATTTAAAACAAATGCACTTAACAAGACAGTTAACCTGAAACTTCAGTTCTGTCGCCAATTGGTTGACAAGTCCAAAGATTTTTAATTTTTAACAAATACGTAAATATCAGATGACACATTATCCAGGCAGCTTTCAGCTAGAGCTTCCAAGAATACTCTGGAATAGAATGATATCTCAACGACCTGCTTTGATTATAAATTATTATTTTTTTGTGTCTCACTCCCCCGTAGACAACGAGATCATTTACTGCCCTTTATTTCGATGTTTAAGTATTTATTTAGGAATGATGGGTTTTGTAACTGGAAACGCATGTTTTTTATTTTGTTCCTTCAATGTCAGCACGTGCAGGTATCATTGCTGGTTTTGTGTCACCATCTCAACTAATCTGATTTTCTAACTAATTTCTCTAAAGAGAATTGCGATTTTTATTAGTGCACGCATAACAGCTCAGCTATAACAAGATTTTTCCTATGGGAAAAGATACATCTCCAGTTAGAAGAGCATATCTGCGGTTTATATCTTGGTCTGGGGACACTTGAGAATCTTACATTCGTGTTCTGACAACTGGACTTAAAAACTCTGTTTGAAAATGCAAACTTAGTCGAAGACGTCAGCTTACAGCAGCGGGTTCAGGATCACATTCTCGACAGGAATGAAAATGCGAGGTTTAGGGGTTTGAGGTTTTTTTTTTTTTTTTTTTTTTTTTTTTTTTTTTTTTTTTTTTTTT
>VZRZ01001003.1:16037-59570 GCA_013398175.1 Climacteris rufus
AAAAAAAAAAGAAAAAAGACCTGATAACGATCTGTTTACGTGAAGCAGAATTAAAGGTGGAGGTGACACCGAAATCAAAGAAACACTGATCTCTCTGCGGGCAAACAGGAGACCAGAGAGTTACTACACTGTGAAACACGTTCACTTTGATGTCCCGGAGCGAGGGGACTTCTTTACGAAATACCCTACTCTTCATCTATATTTTTGACTATCCCGTTTGTACAGAGCAAAAGTGTAGCTTACATTTCTGGAAAAGTGCCAAGAAACTTGTAGTAACGTGAACACTCTGCTCCCCCTCCTGTTTTCTTCTTATTTTCTTCTCTTTTTTCCCCCCTTTGTTTTCTTTCTTTTGCTTAATTAATCAATTAATTGTCTAATTAATCAATCTAACAGAGCTTCTTTAGCGAAAAACAAAAAACCCGGGGGTGCAATGGATGCTATTATGACGTGACTGTATTTCTCCTTCGTTTGTGCCTCGTTGTTCATTTGAGAAATTGAAAGAGCGTTTTTTAAATATTATCAAGCAAGAATTTAGCAACATTGACACTGTCAATTTTTGTTTATATATTCCATATTAAATGTTTTCTAAGGATACAAAGGAAGAAAGAGGAATAAACCCAGAACTCTACTGCATTTGCAATAGTCTCTTTCATGCTTGAGAGATCTAGAGCTACCTAGACAGGAAAATAGACACAGAGCCATTGTGACAGACAGAAACAGATATTTTCAGGTACATGGACAAGAGGACAAGAGTGTTTTCAGTGCACTTTGTTCTCAGGGTCACCGATTGAGGCATTTGTGCTGTGACGTGGACACACTTAGGGTATGGGCAGCACTAACTAAATACAAGTATATCCCAATAGAACAACAAATCATTCCGGTTGATTCATCAGTCCTCGACAGTTTACCAAAAAAGAAAAAAAAAAAAAAAAAAGGAAGAAAAAAGAGGAAAGGGAGGAGAATAGAGAATATAACATGCATTTTTCAATCAGCCACTATCCAAAATGTATCCAATTGAAAAAGGAAAAATGTCACAATCTCTTTTTCTGGGTCATTGCGGTGGAATTCCTCTAAGGTTTGAGTCTCTCTTTCTGCTGCTGATTTATGTAAAGCAGAGTGAAAGGTGGGCCTGTAGTATAGAGCTGCTCAGAGTAAGTTTCTCCCTCTCACACCCTCCCAGCCGCTGCTCCTCTTTCCAGGCAACAGCCCACATATAAATCAGATTTGTTTCCCTGGTCTTTAGACCTCTTCCACCACCAGTTTCCACACCCCCAGACTTCCAGTGCAGAGGGACAATTACCGCTCTGCTGTACTTTGCTGCCTCCGCTTCTCCAAAGGGGCTTTACTCCTCACATGGGCATGAACTCCAGTCTGAGGATCTGTGAGGATCCTACCAGAGTCCCTGTGGGGATCTTGTGGGGAACCTGCAGTGACTCAGCAGGAACCCTATAAGGATCTTATGAAGAACCTATGTGGATCCTGTGGGAACCCTGCAGCAAACCTGTGGGGATCTTATGAGCACCCTGTCAGGGCTACACTGGGATCCTGCCAAAAAACAGCCCCACTGAAGGCAAACCCCAGAGATCACTGAGGGGAAAGTGAGTATAAACTGAGGACTGTGGAGTAGGCTCCCTGAGCTGCAGGGATGTGATGCTTGCAAAAACCATGGGTGCTGTCTCTCACACCCACAAAGAGAGGAAGCTGTGTCCCCACCAACAACCCTCGGGAGGCATCTTCTGCCAAATGCTTGACAGCAGCCAGGGCTGAATTTTCAGACAGGGCCAGATGTGCCTCCATGCTGCTGCCTTGCAGCATTTTCCCCTCCATCTTGTGGGGCGGGATGAGTAGGGTTCTGGCCCAGAAGAGAGGCTAGGGGCTTGGTGGGACCCTGAAACACAGACCAAAGTGGTGGCAACCAGCCCAGAGAAGGGCTGCAGCCCTGCCGCTGCTGCTCTGGGTGTCCCCATGGGAAGGGTCTCTCCAGCCCTTGTCTTTTTGCCTTTTGAAAGGGTCTAATTAAGCAATTGCCTAGATTAGGATGCCGGCTTGAAGCCAGGCACTTCTCCCTGGGAAGAGCAAATGGCATTTCAGATTCATCACCCAAACAGAGCATTTTCCCATTTCTTTTTGCAGTACACAACAGAGAGTGTTGTTGGTTAGTATTTTCCCCATAATGTTTTTTTTCCCCCAAATTATTTTCTTTTTTTGAATGAGGAAGAACATGCAGTTCTGAGCACCCATCACCTCAGAGGCTTGGCTGAGTCCAGACCACAGGGAGCCGAGCAACCCAGGGGCAGCAAACTCCGTACCCTTCCCCGCATCACCTCAAGAGTCAGGGCTAAAGGCAGCGCTTGTGGACAGATGTAGTGGGCAGTATCTCACTGTTTTCTAAAGGCTGAGGTCGCCCAGGAAAGGATTTTGGATTACATAGGAGATGCCTGAGCTTTATGGGCCAAAATGGCATCTCTCGGCTGTCCCCATGCAGAGGATCATTGCAGGTCTGCATAGCAGGAGATGGGAAGTGAATGGTTGTGGGGTGAGTACAACTTTTGTGTGCAAAAGACAGATGGGGAGAGGGGGAATCTGGGGATACACTCGCAACAAAAAGCTGGTCAGGCCTCTCTAAATCCAAGGCAGCCTCCTCCTGTGGCTTTGGAGAGGACATTGATGAGGGGTGAGTTAAAAATTTCCCTCTGCTTTTGTTTTCATATAAATCTACCTCTCCCTCTTCCCCCCTCCATCTTTGTTTTCCAGATATTTTCCTCCCCCGTTCCCAAGATCCTCCCCCTGAGCGGCCACCATGGGAAGTAAAACCCTGCCGGCCCCAGTGCCTATCCATCCTTCTCTCCAGCTTACCAACTACTCCTTCCTGCAAGCATTCAACGGGCTGCCTGCCGTGCCCTCTGACCACCTCTCCAACCTCTATGGCTTCAGTGCCCTGCACGCCGTGCACCTGCACCAGTGGACTCTGGGCTACCCGGCCATGCATCTGCCCCGCTCCTCCTTCTCCAAGGTGCCCAGCGTCTCGAGCCTGGTGGACGCTCGGTTCCAGCTGCCGACCTTCCCGCTCTTCCCACATGTCATCCAGCCCAAGCAAGAGGCTGCCAACATGACCCTCAAAGCCAAACCCCGCTTTGACTTTGCCAACTTAGCGGTGGCTGCCACGCAAGAGGACCACTCTAAACTGGGACAGGCAGACAGTCAGGGCTCACCTGCAGGGTTGGGGTCTTTGCTCGAGGTGACCAAACTCTCTCCAGAGAAGAAACCTACGCGGGGAAGGTTACCATCCAAAACCAAGAAGGAGTTTGTGTGTAAATTCTGTGGCAGGCACTTCACCAAGTCCTACAACCTTTTGATCCATGAAAGAACCCACACTGATGAACGGCCCTACACATGTGACATTTGTCACAAGGCCTTCAGAAGACAGGATCACCTGAGGGATCACAGGTAACTATTATTCTTCTCCTGTCCTTTTCCCCTTGTATATTTGTACTCTCCTGGTTACCCATCTACACTCATGAAGATTTTTGTGAGAAAAGTCAAGCACCCATCCAGGCAACATTGTTCCCTCTAGTTTTACCTCTGCCCACTGCTGGTGGAAGAGCCCAGGTTATTCACTGTGGAAGACATACTTCACTCGTTCCACAAAAATGAATTTCACAGCTCCCTTCTTAGCTTCCACAGATGTTTTCACCCTCCATTTGTATCACGTTTTGTCCTTTACCTCTGTGATCATTCAGAAGTGCCTTGAAGACGTGCAGCCTGATGACCTCAAAGTAAGGGAGAAGCTCTTTATCTGTAAGAAAGGCACCTTATAAGCCTCTGAGACACCCCTGTCTTGCACACACACACACACACACACACACACACAGACAATCGCCCGAGCGCTGCACTGCAGCACTCTCGGTCTCAGCAGTAGGTGTGAGAAATCTCCAGCATGTTCTCCCTCAGGTGAGAGGGAGATCAAACACTGCTGAGTTTAGGCTCGTTATTTCTGACATCTCAATTGTTTTTCTCTCTCTAGATATATCCATTCTAAAGAAAAGCCTTTTAAGTGTCAAGAATGCGGGAAAGGATTTTGCCAGTCCAGAACACTAGCGGTCCACAAGACACTGCACACGCAAGTAAAGGAACTGAAACCTGCCAAACTTAAGTGTTGAATCTCCAACTTCCATGAACTTTTCCTCCCCTTCAGACTTTACACCA
Organism: Climacteris rufus; assembly: GCA_013398175.1. Taxonomy (NCBI): domain Eukaryota; kingdom Metazoa; phylum Chordata; class Aves; order Passeriformes; family Climacteridae; genus Climacteris; species Climacteris rufus. The sequence continues at coordinate 20,244 of VZRZ01001003.1, forward strand.
AAACTAGAGCAGAAACAAAACTTTCAGGACGGGAGCACTGGACTTTGTGCTTTGTTTGTGTTTCTACTTTAAAAAGGGCAAAATCCGCACCCCTTCAGTCCCCTATCCGAGCAATTAACTTCCTAAGCTGTGGGTGAAAACATTATTTTGCATTTAAAGTATACATGAATGATACAGAGAGTGCTAGCTAACTTGTGTGGTTTTGATGAACTTTATGCCAAAAGGTGGTGCTCACGTGTTGGACTGGAATCTCTCTAAAACCAAACAAAAACCCACAAGACACCCCCCACTAATCCCTCCTCCCCCTGCAAAGAAAACAAAACCAAAATTGTAACTTCCAAAAGTATTACTTTAAAAAAATCCAAACTCTTATTTTATACTTTTTTTTTTTTTTTTTTTTTTTTTTTTTTAAAAATTTTTTATTTTNTTTTTTGACTGTATAAAGCTTCTTATTTTTACACTTCAGGAAATACAGAGAATTCCAGAAGACAATTAAGAACTGAAACAATGGTTTTTCATCGCATCACCGTTAAGACAAAGAGAAAGGCAACTTGCAAATCTCATTTGCTAGTTTGTTTTCAGAAAAGGAGAAGAAAATTAATGTTTGGAAATGACCTAAGTCTCTCAAGTGGGGATTTTATCATGCGTTAGAAAACGCATCCAAATCTTAGACCCATGGGTCCCTGGTGTTCGGGACAGATCAGTGTTCATGGGACATGGAGACCTTTTTTATTACCTTGTGGTCTAGTGTGCTGTGAGGAAGTTTGTAACTTCTGGACTTATTTAAAAAACCCAGAGGAAAGAAAGATAGCAATACGTCAAACTGACGGTATGCACAACGTGGTTTTAGTGGTACTTTAAAGTCTTCATATGTCCTGGTGTGAGAGAACAAATCTCAACTTGAGAGCGTATTTTTTTAAATGCTGGCTTTCTGAACAGTGTATGCAAATTAAGAGACATTCCAATAAGTTCTGTTTATTAAAAAAAAAAAGTTGTATGGCTGTTTGGCACTTTATGCTGATTATTGGTAATTGACATTTATCACTGGATTGTGTGTGGTTTTTAAGTATTAAAATAAATTGTTATTTTACAGGCAAGTCTTCATAGACTACATATGTGTTCATTTGGTTTCTGGTCTCTTCCCTGGTAAACCTTCTTTGTCAATATTCAGATCCTTTATTTTTTTTTCTGAGTTGTTATTTCCTTGGTACTCGTTTCTACCGCTCTTGGAAAGTCTGGATCTGTCTTTATGCATTAGCTTTCCTCCTTCTAATTTTAGGCTTTATTTTATTTTATTTTACTTTATTTTATTTTATTTTATTTTATTTTATTTTATTTTATTTTATTTTATTTTATTTTTTTTAAGGCTGAAAAAAGTAAACAGGTCTGCAGAGAGTCAAACAGTTTTGCTGCTAGTGAGGAAAAAAAATATCGTCTCGGGTAACTAAATCTTGGGTATTAGCTGATAAGATTAGGTGTCAGAAGTGTTATAAAACAAATCAGATGAATAATGGGTGAACTGCTGCTGCTCTCGGAGCCTAGAGGTGCTGCGGGGAGAGCCGCCTTCGCACACCCTTCCCTGCGTTTGTCAGGAGCAGGCATTTTTCAGTCACATCTTCGGCCGGTTCAGCGCTGATTGGGGCGTCCTTTGATTCCCGGCAGCTGTCTTAGATCAGAGATGTTTATTCCACTGCGAAACCTCTTTGGATCGAGACGGGGGCGAGAGATCAGTGCTGGGGGATCCTCTTGAGCCTTTGAAGCGCCTCTTGCCATCCTTTCTCGTCCCCTCGGCAAACTCTAAACCTTCTTCTTCCCGTCACATGCCAGTGCCCCCCGCGATAAGAGAACCCTCCTTCTTTACAAATTCGCGAATTTGCCATGCGACAGAGGTGATCCAGGAGCTGCCCAGAGGTTTTTGCGCGGATGCTCGGCCGGGGCGCGGACGCTCACCGCCGCCAGACGCTCAGCCCAACGCGGTCCTTTCCCCCCTTCCCTCCCTGTAGCTTTTAATAATTATTTCTTTATTTGGTCAAAGAATCCTATCAACGACAGGGAAAAAGCTGCGGTTGTAACTCATTTAATTAAGGGGAGGGGGGGAGAAACCTCTCTCCCAGTCTTATTTATTGGACACCCATTCGAGCCCACCGTAACTAATGAAAAGGCATTTGCAGGACGGGCTGCAGACCCACCTCCAACATGGAAAGGCCCTCGGGGAGCTTGAGATGCGAGGTGCCGTCTGTGCCCGCATCCAGCTCCGGAGGCTGGGAGCGTGGGCAGATTTCGAAGCCGGCACACTTCGGCTTTGCTTCCCACGCCGCACTCGCTTCCTGCACCGCGGGAAGGCTTTTGGTTTCGGCACCTGGAAGCAGCAAGCGAGGAGTGCGGGGTGAAGCCCGCAGCAAGGCGCGGGCAGCCCGGGCTGGCCCTGCGCGGGCGGAGGGCGGGAGGAGCGCGGAGCCCCGCGGAGCGCGGCTGGAGCGAGGAGCGCCCATCCCTTCGCGGCCGAGCCGGGCCGGGGTGTGTTTGCTCGGCAGCATTTCTCGGAGGCGATATGAAGGTGTCGTCCCCGCCGTCTGTGCCCGCTCCTCCACGGGGATTTAGAGGGATCGCCTTGCGCGAACCCCGCGGGAGTTCGGCCGCCTGTCCCCGGCGTGGGTCGCTGCCCGGAGCGCTCCGTGGGACACGCCAGGGTCAGGGGCAGCGCATCCCACCATTCATTCCCACCATTCAGCGGCCCCGAGCGCTGACACGGCGTTAAGGGGCTGAGCAGTTCGTGCTCCCCCGTGCGCTTCTAAACGGAGATTCGGAGAGAAAATCCCCGATGAACGTCCCCGTCCCTTGTGTGTCTCCCGTGGCACCAAGTAAAGGAAAAGGGATGCACTGGGGATCCTGTCGCGGAGGAAAAAAGTAAAGGGCACTGTCGCTTGGAGCCAGTAGGTTTTCAGGGGTAGTAACTACGAGGCAGAAATCCGAGTCGGGTCCGCAGGGAGGGAGTAAGGGACTCAGGTCACTCCACCGAGGCTTTCCCACGGTCGCTCCACCACGTCCTTGACACCGGGAAGCTGAAACACCCGTGGCGAGGTAAGAAACCGTGTCAGTGGCTGGTTCCTGGGAACCATTATAGCTGCGGGGTTGCAAAGGTGCAGAAACCACTCCTCCCAGCTGGGCATGAGAAGCGTTTCATTTGTAAGGCTGCAGCTTGGTGATCTGACTGCCAAGAATTTCTTTGGGCCTCCGTTTTAATGTGCAATTAAAAAGAAAAAAAATCTCCAGAACTGACATAATTAGAAATACAGATGTATTAGAACATACGTGGGCATAACCGAGCACAGGATGCACACACAGACTCTCAGTGTCACTTTCACTGCACTTACACATGTGTGTGTATTTCCTCCTCCCAGAAGGCCACTTTTGCCCTCGTGCAAAGCCTATCTATCTAGTCATGCTCCCAGCTGCATTGGGGAACAGTTCTCCTGTTCCCTTCAGTGTTTTGAAATTTGCTAGGCAGTATCAGTTCAGCGATTCCAAGGAAAGCAAAGTAGAGATGAAATAATGACAGTCAGAAGAGATAAGTTGTACTAAACCCCAAAATAAATGAAAGGAATTAGACGAGAAATGTGCATTTTGAATCAGGATCACAAATAATTTTAATGATTAATTGCCTTCCCTTTCTTTCTTTTTTCTTTTCTATCTTTGCATGTGTTTTAATCTGACATTCATGCGGTGAATAAAACTTACTTCGGCCTCTGTCTGCCAATTGAGAGTTGATTCTGTTTTCACAGTTGCTTTAAATTTTGCATTTTCATCATAAAAACATCACTGAATGGGAGTTTGTAAGAGTAAAAAACCGGACACCTGACTTTAGTTGCCTCTTCCTGCAAGATTTATGATGGAAACACAGATTCTTTTTTTTAATTATTTTTTTAACCATTTCCAGTTATAGAAGGAAAATGTAAAGATGTGTTGGCACATCTCTCTCTCTTTCCAGCCCCCCTTTGCATTCCAGTCATTCTTTTTCTGCCCATAAACTGTTAGTACTCCGCAAGAGCCCGATTCTGCACAGCCTACTAAGCCTGTTTTTTTGTTGGATGCAGGAAGAAATCCTGTCAGATGGGGTCTTCAGTGTACATTCATGAAACAGAGCAAAAGCCTCTCTCAGAATGTGCACTGGAACAACAAACAGTTACTTTTCAGCTGTGGATTGCATGTGCCTCTGAAAAGGGGACCACAAATCATTGGGTTTTTAAAGGTTCCGCATGAGTTGTATATTAATCCCAGTTTCCCTAGGGATGGATTAATCCCAGCTTCCCAGTTGTGCGGCTATAGACAATGTGGATGGGGTTGGGGGCAGGGGAGAAGGGAGATGGGGAAAGGAGAGGGAAATTAAAAAGATGTATCACAGGAATACACGGCCTAAGTGGCGAGGAGCCATAAGTACTTAAGTTTCAATACCTTTTCTACCTCTGTCACCACATGTAAACTGAAGAAAATCACTTCAGCTCCCTGTTTCAGTTTCTTCATATATTGGGGTAATGCTGATGCTGATTTTGCTCCTGAGAGACTTGGCACACTCATGTAGAAACTCCTGCTCAACCCTCAGCAGTGAAAGGAGAAACTCCAACTTGTACCTGGGCAGCTGAAAGCAGGGGCAGATCTGGGTGATCTAATGGAGTGTGTAAGATAAATTTATATTCACGTGTAATTCTTTTCCAGCCCTGGCAGTTTTGTTGAGAGATGGAGTCCTAGAGCCCAGTATGCTTTTCTTTTCTACATTCCTATCCAGTGACTACACAGAAGGAATGGCATGTGCCAAATTCATCCCTGGTGGGACTCCAATGACATCAGTCATCTTTATAGGAGTTTTTTGAATGAAGTCAATTGGGTTTTACGAGGACCAAGTTTGGCCACATGCATATTTAACTGCTCAGAGAGCTGCAACAGTGAAGGGAGCTTCCCTTACCTTAGAAAGAATCACTTCTCAGTCTGGGAGACACAAGCAAAGCCGTTGACTTGTTTTACACAGTCAAGTTTACCTTATTTAAACTCAAGGAGCAGCGGAAGTCTGCTCAGCATCAGCAGAACTTCAAAAATCAGCAACCTAGCTGCCCTAAAATGTTTCCAGTTTTTGATGGAACCCTGTCCACAGGGCTCAGTCTGGTGCCATGCCACGGATCCCCAGCAAACTTGTTTACATGACAGGGGGCAGTGCCATGTGGGAACAGTGGCAGGAGGCCTGCGAGAGGAGGAGCAGCTTGCACGGTGCTGTACCAGGGCTGTTCTCCCTGCCCTGACACTTGTCTCTTTCAGAGTCCCTGTCATGCTCATACATCTCTGACACTTTCAGGTACTGCATCTTCTAAGGAACAAGTCAACTTGAACAGCCAGAGAACTGTATCGCTAAGTCTGAGTAGCACAATGCGTGTTCTTGTCATATAAGCCACCTCGACTCTTTCCCAAGGAATGAATATCACGTCTCTTTTCCTGATTTTTAATGTGCCTGCTCTCTTTACTACATCTTTGAGTGATGGAACTGACATTTAATTTTCAATATTTTTGCATTATATATGTGAAATAACGAAATCTGAGCTTATGGGCATGTTCATCTCTTTTACAGGAACTTGATTTGACTGAAACAAATGGAGCTATTCTAGTTTTACAGCAGAAGTTGTGAATTGGGCCTAGTGACAGTTTTGCTGCAGCCACAAAATCCATACTACTGAGACCCACTATCACTTTTTTGTCTATTTTTAATTTTCCTAAGTTTTATTGTACCATTTTGTCTTCTGTCGCTATTAGTCTGTATTTCATACAGGAGAAGAAAAAAAAAGAAATTGTTACTGGCTTTTCAACAGGATATATCAACTTGTACTAGAGACTTGATACTCAGTTTTCCTCTTTTTTGTTTCCATCTTCAATCTTTACTTTTCAGGTAATATTGCTTCTTTTTTTTAATAATTCACATTTGTTAATACTTCTTTCTCTAATCTCTTTGCTTCCTCAGTGTTGATAGAATTCTTGCCTTGCCATCTCAATTTGTGTTTCTGCCTCTTATTTAGCTCCATTTTAATTTGTCTACATGGCTGCTGAAACTATTTTTATTTGTCACATCACTGGACCTAATGACTCTGGTCTCTTTTTTGCTACCCTTTGGCCCTCTTCATGAAGCTCAAGTTAATGTCTTACAGAGTGAAACTCATGACAAATTTTTATTTTTCAAATTCTATGAATCAGTTCATATCTTCATCCTCTTGCTTTCTTCACTTGTTTCAAACAACTGCGTAATTTCCACCCTTCTCTCATCATGACACCTTTTTCTTTCTAGCCTGGAGCTGCTCAAAGCACGTTATGGGTGAATGATGAATCTATTTAACAACTTTTTTATCCTTTCAAGAATTGTCCAGACACAACATGGCTTTCTTCCAAACGTATGTGGAGATATTTCAGTTTATATATGTCTTGTAAATTATTTTGAGGTTTGCTTTTTACCTATTCATTGTCCAGGGGTTCAGTACTAGGCTAAAAAAAAGTCTCAGGTACCTTTTCAGAGAGCAGAGGTGTAAACTTACCAGTAAGGAAATACAAAAGTAGGTAAAAGCAGATCTCATCTAAAGTCATATTAGGTAGGAGGGGTCTGTGTGCTAAGTGGTACCCTTTGGAAATAACTCCATGTTGATGAGTGTGCTCCTGATCCTGCTGTCCTTCCTCATCGGCCATAGCCCTTGAGGCTGGTCAGACACTTGTCCAGAGGAAGGATTATACTGCATGTCAGAGAATAAAGCAGGATACCAGCAACACACAGGCATATAGGGCTGTGGGACTCTGCCCAGGAAAACTCTGTTCCAGGCTCTTCCATCTTTTATTAGGTGAACTCTTAAACTCCAAGAACAACAACTCCTCCTGTTTCTTCCCAAACTTACACAGGCTGCTGAGGCCACTTCAGTGTTCCAGGCACAGCCACCTCTGTTCTGCAGGTTTTCCTCTTTGCTGGTTGTCTCTGCTGCATGCAGAGAGCACCTGCAGCCTCGTGCTGATGCCTCCTCCAGTCTAACATTCTCCTGGTCTCACTGGGTTGTGCTCAAGGGTTCATGTAGCTGGCCATACTGTCATGAGGCCTTAAAGATCTTTTTTTTCCCTTGGGGGGTGCATTTCATTTTAACTGAGCACGGTGACACGACAACGAATTACACACTCATTTTTGTTTTGGGATTGTTTGATCTGAACTTTACCAAAATTCTTTATTTTACCCAAGATGCTTTGTTTTTTTCCACTTTACATGGGAAATTTTGTATTATGTGTAAAATTACATTGGCTATCGGCTTTCAGGTTCTTCTTCCTATTCATTTATTTGGACACATGTAATGTGGTTTATGTAAGTGTTCTTGAAAGGGACATGAGAAATAACATCATCTGTGGCAGGAGGAGAAATCACAGACCATCAAGAATGTGCCACTTTCCATGACTTCCCTTTGAACTGTCAGTCAATTCTTTTGGTCCTATTGTGTACTTCTTTTTGTGTTCTTCCTTAAAATGCACTTCTATTGGAAAATGACTTCTCTAACAGTTTACAAACATCTCTGGCTTTCACCACCCCTCAAGTGCATTGCTGGATGTCTACTGAACATCCAGTGAGTTGTTGGATACTGCTGGTGTGCCAAATTTAGACTGTGTGGTGAAGGCTGCCCTGAACAGCTCTGAGCACAGTGTTGGCTGCTGGTCTTAGCAACCAATAAATAATTAAAAGACTGGATATTTGATGGTCCTTAAAGAAGAATGACTCACCCAGCCCTCTACTGTTGATTTCTTCATTAGCACAGACATAGAGCCAGGCCAAGAACTGGTTTTCCCTTATGCTTTTATTTGGTGACCACTTGGATATGGCTTAGGAAACAGTTAGTGTCTCTCCAGCAGTTGGGAAACATTTATTTCCAGTTGTTTATTTCCCTCAGTGGATTAATAAGTCTATTTCAAAGTGCTGCAAGAATGAAAACTAGATTTTCAAAACGGGGAAGGAAGAACATTCACAGTGACACAGTGTTTTCATCCAACTCCCTTTTTCCTGCACCTTAAAGGAAAGGTTGAAATTAATGTCTCAGTTTCCTTAACTTTCCAATGTACCTAATCAAATATATAAACTACACAAATGATAAAAAAAGCAATTCCCTCTGCTGGAGAAAATGGAACGGGAAATCAGATGGAGTTGTTAATATTTTGGAACACAACCTTTCCACTGAACTGCTATCAGATCGATTATCACATTATGGAAACAACACTAAGTTCCTGAAAAGATTTCACTTGGTATAAAAAAGTCAGCAAGAAGGATTCAGTGCTTGGTGCCATTTACTCAGAATCTCTGTGATCCACAAAGTCTCCTACTCTTCTTCTCTGGTACAGAGTTTAAGTCTTCAACATAGTTTAAAGCTGTCTTGTTTACTGAGGTCTTGTATTCCTTACCAGGCAGGGATTTTGTGTCTTCTGAGTTTGTGAGAAATATCTATTACACAGTTATCAGGATTTTAATAAGACAGGCATTCCAGCCCTGGGTGGATGGAACATACCGTCCTGTTCTCCTGTGGTGCAGTAGGTAAGTTCCCATCAATAGCGATCTTGCAAAAGTAGAATGAACATGAATAAAGTTGATCATAAGGACAAAGCTCTCATTACTGCTGGCAGTCCTGTGAGAGCAGTGAGATGCATCAGAAGGGACTGAACAGTGGATGACGGGACAAGCCTCTCTTCTGGGCAATTCCATTCCCAAAGTAGCAGAGATGATGGATACAAGTCTGTTGGAACCTGGCATTTTTCTCAGACCAATTCCTGTCACTGTGGAAAATATAGAAGAAAAGGTTCAGGCTTGGCTGAACCTGAAGGTGTGAACGGGGATTTGAAAGTCAGAGTTCCAAAGAAAAACTTCTAAAATTAACATGTAAGCACCAAATTAATGGTGTCCCAATTTTTGGAGATACAAAGGGTCAGAAAGTCCCAGCTAAAGGCTTTGTTGGCTGCAAGTGTTTAGCACTCACAGCATTGATTTTGGCACTTTAAATCACAATTGCCAGTTGACTTCGTAGGATACCCAGTTTATAAATCACTCCTTGCATTTAGCCCCGTGTCTGTAGATCTCCAGATGGAGAAGAGTGTGACTCAAAGGTGGATTTGGCAACTCCAATATACTTTAGTTCAAACATCTGTAGGGAACATGTGTCTGATTTCCTTACAACTTCATTGTTTCAGTAGATGGTGTATCCAGTGCAATGTTATATCTGCTACTGAAATAGCTGAATGCAAATACCAGGAACCTCTGGGAAATTTTAGTTAATAGGAAAATAATCTAAAACAAATTCATCTGGTCATACAGCCAGGAGAAAAGAAATGAAAATAGAAGGAATTACTGATCCAATGAAGTAGGCACAGAAATGAAACCCCTCCAGGATTTTCTTTTTAGTTTCTCCAACTTCCATTAATTTAACGAGCAAACTAGGTCAGCAGCACAGTCTTGTTATGAATAAACGAATGCCATAGATTCACTAACGTTAAAGTGTCCAGGCATCCAGCATCAATTGCTGCTTTGCAGAGGGAGCTGTGGCACAGCAACCCTGCATTTGGCTCCCATCCTAATTCAGCCCTATGAGTCAATGTGACAACTGCTGTAATGAACACCCAACTACAGAGAAAGCAAGCTGCCATATCACAAAATGTCAATTAGCCTGTTTCTAGACAGGGTAAGAGAAGTCATGAAATCTGCATTTTAAGTTCCTACATTTGGATTTTATGCTGATAACAGACTGGGAGGTCAACTTGAGATGTGGAAAGTTTTGTATTGTGCTCTCATTACACAAGACTGATGTATTTGCTTGTACTCTTCAATAACTTCAATAGTGAAACATTGTGAAATCCAAAGAAAGTTCTGAGATGCTGTTTTCTCCATGTGCTGTCTCTTTCTTTGTGGAAGGAAACTTTACTAACTGTTAAGCTGGTTATCAAAAATCTCAGTGGACCAAAAACTGATAGTAGTGCTTCATATAAATAGCATTTTATTTCTCATGTGGTGGGTGGAGATCTCCATGGGGAATTCAGTGTTGTGCGCCCCCCCCCCCTTTTTGCTGTTTTGGTGTCAAGATACAAAGTAAGAAAAAAATGCAAATAAACATGTTTGACTTAATATAGCCATAAATGCCTTGAGTTCAGTCCTAACAAAGACTGTTTTTCTTATCTGGATTCAAAAAGTCATTTAAGAATAACTTCTTGGAACACAGGTAATAAATTTTACATAACAGATTGAAAGTGAACAGTTTACAAAAATTCAAATGTTGAAATGTCTTTTCAAGAAAAAATGGCATATTTATACAAACTAAAATGCATCACATGAATGAAAAATTATGCAGAAATGTAATTGAAATACATTTAGGGTGAATTTATTTATTTTATTCGGATATTTGAACAGTACTTAGAATACTGTAGTGTTTCTTCTGCCTAGTGTTATAAGTACACAAAGAACTTCTAAAATAACTCATCCTGAATTTATAACCTGTATTTTTGATTTAAAAAAAATAAAAAAATATTGGACAATGAAAGGTGGTTAAGACATTCTAAGTCTGGCTCCCAATTTCCAAAATAGTTTGTATCCATCTTTGGGGTTTTTTTTTGTGTTGCTGCTGTCAGCAGCAAGAGCTGCCAAGTCTTGTTGAGAATATGTGCTGCTCTTGAAATTGGCATTGCTGAGGGCAGTAATTCCTGCCTGAACATGTACATATGAATAGGTACATGCATGGCTCCTTGGCTGCTTTCATGTACCATTTTTGACCTCTGGGGAACTTCCTTGTCTAGATGGTAGAGCTAACATTTTTTCTCAAGTATTTCATGGAAAGTTTCATGACTTTTTGGATGTTGGGAAGGATTAATCCCTCAAAACGCTGACAAACTAATTGAGGGAAGTAATTTTAGGTTTAATTCTTTCACCTTTTCTGCTGATGTGAAGTGAGGATTGATCTGCTGAAAGGAAATTTGCTATAAAATGGGCATTGGCTTTAAAATTTTAAGTTGGTTGTACGACAGACTTGTCTGATCAATTTATAATATAGAACAACTCATTTCAAACTGAGAACCTATTATTGTGTTCTTTTATTTTTAATCACTTGAAACAGTTCACAATGACAAGTTGACAGTCCCATATCTGCCCAATCGAAGTAAATGTTTTAGACAGACTGTCTTGAAGACACACTGAAATCAACAGCCTTTGTGATCTAGGATGAATTATAAAATGAATCAAACCCCTTTAATCAATCCAGACACTGTTTTAACTCAGCACTGATGTTTCTATTTGCACAGTGTATCAAGCCACACACTATGTGACTTTGTGTCTAAGTCTGTAACTTAGATACAACAATCTGTAATAGAAGTTTGGCAAAAATGGAGAAAAAAATATTCAGAATGCTTGTCTAAAACATGTTACAAATTTAGTCAAATTAATGAACAAATATTTACTATATGAGAGTATTTTAGCATTTATGTTGTCCAAATGGTCTTTGCTATGTAAATTGTTTGTAGACAGCCAATATTTGCTTTTCAAACCCTCACTGGTTGGACTGGCTGCCTGGCAATATTCCTTTTTCCTGATTAGATGTGTGAGTAACATTTCCAATTAATATTTTTGCAATTCTGAGTTCCACAAATACATACAGGTCCTTTAGATCTGATGTCTGAACCCATTATGCCAGCAAAACTCATGGTAATTGTGGCTTGAAGATATTAATTAATGAAAACAGCAAAAGGATATTTCTATACAAAATGAATTGCAGTGTTTTCCCCAGACTAACACCCAGACACCCGTTCTCTGATAATAGACAATGCAGATACTTATAAAGAAATAAATATACATAAATAAAACAATTGAATTTTATTTCCTGCTTGCAAACTGTGTGTGGGTGGCAGTTTATTCTCTTCTCTTATTCCAACTGGGTCAGATTCAAGTTGGACTTGAACACAGTTTGCATCTTGCCCTTTTTCTTGTGAAACTTGGGAACTTGTAGAAAGGGGTCATTTGGCAGGAGAAAGTGTAGTGTTTAGAGTTAGACTTTGCAACAGAGGTGAAGCTTAACTTACTCTACTCATATGGTGGCTGGATGGTGTTTGGTTGCTCCTCTCATATCAACAAATCAGAAGCCAGATGTCTTACTTTTTTTTCTTCAGTTCCAGACACAGAGTAGTGAGTGTCTTGCAAGGGTCAAACAAATATCCATGGATTCAGAAGCAAAAATCATGATCATGCTGAAGGGTTTACAGTCAAGTTGGAATGTTTCAGAATTTATTTTTGAGTCAATGTCCACACCCAGGCTTTTGTTGCAAAAATTGGTTTGAAAATGAGGGATAAAATACTTTAAAATTGATGGAATTTTCAAAATAAGTTTTCACTTAAACATATAGATATTTTCAAATTGTCATCTACATTACGTGCAAATACAAATTGTTCTACTTGATTTCTTATTTGTGTTCTGTAGACATAATGTCTGAATAGGCTGGCATGAGTGTGAGTTATATGTTGCACATATAAGCTTACTGGTTTTCCCTGTTGCAAAGAGAAAATCTACCCTGCAGATGGTAGATTTGAGCTCTAGAAAGCCCAGCTTGGATGTCTTGACTTGGTTTTAGGGTAACATCTGAACTGCTTATGACTGTTAGCTCCTTGGATAACATGCTTCTGAAGCTACAACTGTACCAGCATGTGAAGTGGGTCAGGGACTGGTCTCTGATTGTGAGACCAACTAGAACTTATGAATACACAGTTAAAATGAACAATTAAAGTCTGTGTTTATACAATTAAAACATCTTATTTTACATGCTGTTAAAAAACCTGCAGTCTTAGGGACACAATTATTTCAGCCTTTTGTGATACCTCTGGGACACTGTTTAAAATTGGTAAACATGGGTGTTGTATCACAAATATATTCCTCAGGAAGATGAGCATCCTGGCTTTTACACACTCCTGCTAAAAGGAAGGCTGGTGGAAGTTTCATTTGAAGCCCTATCTGTGATGGTTTAATGTGATTGTGGAACAAAGCTGATGCAATGTGCTGGAGTGGATGTTTCCAGAAGTGATGGGATAGAGGAAAACAGGCAAAGATTTTTTAGAATAGAGAACATAAACCAAGCAATAGGTATGATATCTACTCAAAGAACAGATCACCCAGCACTTGGATAATCACCACAGCTTCTCTGGAAAAGGATTTGCGTCACTCTGCTAGGCAGAACTTCCTTTCCCTGCTCCCAAGGGCTAGAAGATTTGGATTAGAAAAATGTCACCTCCTCCTTTCTAGGGAAATGTGCTGTCAGAAGCTGTCCTGCATCTAAGCAGCAGATTGACTTGGACACTAATCTTAGCTACCTGGCTGTTCTGTATCTTTCTCTGCCGAGGAGCTAGGTAGCATCAGTGTGGGTCTGAACACTTGTTTGAGAGCTCATTTTGGAATTTTCCACTTTCCTCCTAACTGTGGTCCTGGGGCACTAGTAGGTGAAATTTGAAGTTCCTTGCTTGATTGAAACTGTACAACCACATCAACACTGAAGTCCGTCTGAAACCTGGAGCTCCTGCTCTGTTCCCTGGGAGTTTGGGAGCACTCTACTCTACTGCTAAGAGACTGGGTGAAAGTGCAGAGGGGGAGGAATCTCTTGTTTCCAGAGAGTCAGAAATAACCTTTGAATGATATTCCCCTACCCATGTGGGCTGTTAAGACATGACTGAACCCAAATTTAAAAAACTTTTGCAAAATTTATCCTTCGCATCTTCACTGAGTGGGAGAGAGCAAGACCTCCTTCATAGAAAGATGTCATACACCACAGTAATTGACAACATGTGCATTAGGTACACAATCTAAAATTAAATTGACATGTCTCAGGGATTCCATCTGCTGTCAGATCTACCACAAAGTGAGCAGCAGAGCTAGACTCATTCAAAGCCTCTGTCTTTCCCCTCAAGATTCAATGCTAAGATAAAGTAGGAGTCAAGGCACAAGATTTGTCACCATCATTCTGTTAAGCAAAAAAAAGATAAGATCATCAAGATAAATAATAACAGTCAAAACCCTAGAAGTCCACTGTGTCCTGTGTGGTGATTTCTTACCATTTCTTACATCTTCTTCTGATTCCTCTCATGCCACTCCTTGCTGATGAAGATTATTGGGTGACTGATTCACTAGCTGACATGACTTTACATGCAAATTGTTTCTAGAAATGCACTTGACAACAAAATCAAATAAAATGGGTTGTTAATGAGAACTAAGAGGATGGCTGGCGTCTAAAGGAATGTACAAATCTGTAAACCAACAGAATGACTTCTAAAGCAAATATGACAAAACAGAGTTGATCCTGTAGATGTCTGTTAAATGCAGGGATTAAAAACCAAGGAAGCCTCATCGGCCTTAATAATTCCTTCCTTATGGTTAAAATGACTCATGGTAGTGGGCACTGTGTTGCCCACTAGATCTTAATTTTGTTGTGTATTGTCAAAAAGGTGATGTCCACATGATTAGAGACTGCAATATTGATTTTAAAGTGAACAGGAGCAGGCATTTGCAGTTCATCTGTCACTAACAGACACAAAATATTTTATTGACTTAGAAGATACTTAAATTTAAAATATTTTTAGCTGTAATAATAATCCCTAACTATTTAAAAATAAAACCCCAAACTAATTGGAAAGAACTGTTTATCACAGCCGAGCATTCCCAGAAGGGGAATCAATTTATATAAACACGCTAAAACTGACCTCTTTATGAAATGCTATGGAGAGCTGAGAAGAGAACCACAACAGATCTTTATCTTATGTTCGCTGTTGTAAAAGATCAACAGTTGGGTGAAGGCTGAGGCTGGCTATCGCATGTGTTTTAGATGTGAATGTCAAGGTCATCTAAAATCTGTTGCCAAAGTCACTGTGATTGCCTGCAAAATGTAAACTAGTGTTCCAGGGCTCTCATTATATGCTTAATATGAATATGCTTCCCTTTGCACATAAATCACTATGAATGCAGCAATCAGTTGTTCCTCTGAAAGTCACAAAATGCAAATGTAGATGAAAGAAACCATCATAAGTAGTAGATGTAGCCCCTAAGGAAAAAAACCACAAGAAGCATTTATTTGTAATTTAATACATGGTAATATGCTATTTAAAAAGTAACATTAGTCCATATCTAGGCAGATTTATTTTTAATGCAGTTTAATCTAGTAAATTAGTATGCACATCAGAAAAATATCTGAAAAGACCAAATATAGTCTTCAAGTTCTTTTTTGTCCATAAAATGTCTGTCACCTTCAGAGAACTTTCTGCAGATCTCATTTATCTTAGCTAAAGGGGAAAATCCCCACACAGTTGAGATCAATTGCAAAATTACCACAGAAACCATCAGGGCAGCAGTTTCTCCTGGCCCTTATTTTGCCAGGCAAGGATTCTTTAGAGTAAGGACCACAGTATTTCTTTTTCTGTAGGTGAGAGTTCATTATGCATGGTCACGCACACTTAAGAAAGACTGGGACAGTGTGAGACAGCCTCCTTCTGTCAGGATTTTTGTGTAAAAAGGTTGGCAAAGTTCAGTTGCATCATTTGCTCATCTCCATTAATACCTAAATGCAAGAGCTGTGTTCAGAGCTCCTTGGGAGATTGGGCACACACTGCAGAATGCTCCGTGTTAGGAGTGGAGTTGCCTGAACTATCATTCAGCAGGTCCTGGTCTGTCTGCTCTGATGTCCCTGATGTTGATACAGATGTTTCTTCTGAGCACCTAGTTACCATAGAAAGTTTTAGGTCATAGAAAAGAACGTTATCATTGCTGGAAATTGCAGCGCTCAGTCTCAAATTCTAAAGTTTCCCTAAAATCAGTGCAAAAGCGAGGCAAAGTCTTAAGCAGCATCATTCCAAACCTACAAAATTAGAACAGTTGGAAACATTGACAAGGAGTAAAACAATTTTCCAAATGAGAGAAGCACATACAAGTTTAGGAAAGAGCGAGATATGGATTGCCTAACAGTGCCCTGTAACAGTGTTTTATTTACGATGTTGCCCAGTAGCACTGCTCTAAGCTAAGACAATCACCATATAAACATGGATGTTTCTAAGAGTGTTAGCTTTCTTCGCTGAGGAATTGAGTGAGAGATAGAGGGAAGGCAGACATAGCAAGGAGGACGGGGGGGAAAAGGCTGACAGAAAAAACAAGGAGAGTGCCAAAGAAGGGAAGATAGTGTTTGTGTTTAAAAGAAGAACTTGAAGCTGTGCCAAATCAGAATTTTCTTTAGGAACTTGAGAGCTGAAAACTTCATGAGTGTGCTTGGATTGTGGGCAGAGGGAGACACTGCAAGTTCACTGTAATGTGCTGTTACAAGGCTGAGGAGAGAAAATGGAGAAAAGAAAGAAATGGCCTTTGCCCACCACTGTAATGAGCTGAGGAAGGATAGAAAATGAACCTTAGCAATTTTTTCAGTAAGCCTGGCTCAAGCAGATGGTGTTCAACAAAATCTAGTAGCAGGCAGGGGATTTCATACTCCTTCTATTCTAGCACCAATAAATAAATCAATGATACATATTCATAAATAAATACATAAACAGAGGAGATTCAGCTGGTGGATTTGGTTTAGCTCTGAGTTTGAAGGGGGAGGTTTCTGAAAGTTGAAACTCTGAAACTCAGGCTTATAAATGGAGGAAGTACCATGGGCCTGAAGAAACCCTGTACGAGTTCATAAATTGGAATGGCACAAATGCATTTTGATGGGAATTATACTAGAGCTGAGTTCAGCCCAGGGGGTTCATAGCTTTTAATTTCAGTGCACTGAAATCACACTTACATGAGACACTCTTGCTGGGAAATTGCACATCATGTGGAAGGTGATTTTGAAATTTTATTTCTGGCTCAATAGAGTTCTGGATAGTTTGTGTGTGAACCGTACCTGTATCAATAAAATTGCAAGAAAGTATTTGCTTTCACTGCCATAAGGGATAAAAAAAATAATCTTTTTAAATACAGACCTTAAAATATGGCATCTCATCTATGGGACTTGTAAGGTAGGTAAGATTTATAACGTAGGTAGTCATCCCCTGGCATACTTTGAATTCTAGACTTTAGAAGATGAGATGTCGAATTTGAACAGAATCTAAGGCTCCTCTCCTTATGCAAGGAAATCATGAGATCCAGGGCTGCAGGGTCTCAGGGTAAAAGGTTTCAAACTTTTAATCAGGTGTGCTAACTCATTACAGTTAATGGTTTTATTGTCATTGAAAATGCTCAATTCCTACCAAAACAGTAAAAAAGAGTCAAGCCATCATTTCTCCCCTGCCCATCTTCCTCAAAGTGTATTTCAACAGGGGCAATATGGTGCATTATAGTGAAAGAAACTAAATGGACTGGAAAATCTTGTGAAGCAAGGAAAAAGGTAACAAGGAATGATGGTTCACTGTGCTCTCTCTGTTTTTCTCTGGGTTTCTTTCTACTGGTCACTACTGGAGCCCATATGCTGAACCAGCTGGATGTGTTATTGATTTAGTCCTGTGTTTTTTTCTCATGTGGAAATCATCATTATTCAAAAAGCTGGATGGCAGTGCTCTGCTCCTACATTTCAGGGAACTGAGGATAAAACCCAAGAGCTCTTGGCTGAAACATTGTTGATTTCTTAAATGAGAAAAATGGTAAAGACATTTCTCCAATATGCAACTGGATAAACTTTACAGACACCATTCTGACGGAAACTGAGACCATCTCATTTCCTCCTCCAACCACCAGTACATAAACTTCTTACAGAATCAGAGAGCTGGGAATGAGCTCAAGAAATCACCTACATTTCTCCTGTCGAAAAATGCTGTATTTCTGTAATTTCTGACAGAAGTAGTTCTAATCTATTTTAGAGACCCTCAATAATGGAGAGTTTACAACTTCCCCAGATATTTTACTTCTGTTTGAATGTGATTACCTAAGACCCAACACGACTCTTCCATGTTTCTGTTTCATCGTACTGGTTTTTTTTCTGTTCAGCCTCAATAGAAAGTGTATTATTCACATTTTCTTGGCTGCAGTCTTTTATGTGTTATTACAAGCTTCTTTCAGGGTTTTATTTCCTAGTTCATATTTGGGATCAGACCTGACTTTTTTGAGGAACAAGAGCCTGTGGCACAAATATATTACAATGTATAATGCTACTCCATTCTATCTTTAATAAAAGAAATATATGTCATGTAAGTGATGAAATAAGCCTGCATTAAAGTAATAACAACAGCAGTGCTGTGTATGCAGCACTTTATCCATGCAGACCATTGCTTTGGATTGATTTCCAGGACTCTGTGTAACCACAGTCTTCAAGAGCTTGCAAAAGAGCACTGTGGCAGGAGTAGACTTTAATATTCTACATTTTATTTAAATACTTTATCAAATATTTGCAAATGTCATACTCACTTGGAAGTCACTGATACTACCACTGTTCTGCTACTGCATCATGTTGCACCAAAATAGAGAAATAAAGTAATAGATAAGTTTCTGTGGAGACGATATTAACCTCCATGAGAAACTGTGTATCTCAGCCTGATTAATTAATTGAGGAATTTGTATTAAAAGGACAGATTTTTCTTAGGTGTTTTTTTTTGGAGTATAAAAATTTTAAAACAAACACATCTTTTCAGTGCTGTGATATACTTGATCTTTGCAAGTGACTTTCATGCTCTCCAAATAATTCAGAGTTAAAGGTCTCTCTAACTTTCTTCACTGGATATCTGTTTATTCTTAGGAATACTGAAGATTTTAAACAGTATGACTCTGTCCCTTGTCCCTGATTAGTAATTCAGTAGAAGTGTCATAAAAAAAAAAAATCAAAGAAATGAAAATAAGTGGCATGACACTGGAGACCCCATTCGAGCAATGTTGCAGGTCATGCTGGAAATGGAATCTCCAGTTTCATTTGTTTTGATGTACTGTATAAATATTTAAAGAATGCAAGCTGCAATTTTATCCAGCCTTTGCTGAATTTCAGTGTCATGTCTTGGTGGGGGTCTTAATGCTCATACTAATTGCTCTTAGAATTGCTGGTTCAGCAGACCAATGGGGGACGTACTTAAGCCCATTTCTGCTCAGAAAAACAACACAGAACAAGTTTTACTTGAAGCAATGTTTCAAGTCTCACTGAAATACCAGGGAAGACAGTGAGTCTTGTATGTGTGTTATGGAATTCAGTGCACGAATGATGAACCTCATCTAATCCTACTCTGCATGAATGCCTTTATTGCATTGCAAAGCTTTTTGGTGTAGAAAGGATACTTTCATATGCAATGAAGTAATTGGCGTGATTAATTTAAAATAGACAAATAAAGTAAGTAACAGTGTCATTAAATAATGTTTTGTGATACTTTTATTTAGAACATGCATATGAAAATTTCATAATCTGCTTATTGAGAAATCAGATCATTGTAAGATTAGAGAGCCAGGACACTCCATCTCACAAGCAGTTGAAGATTAAAGTGACAGCTGTGATGCTGGTTGATGCTCTGTGGATTAAATTGAGGACCATCACAACTAAACACTTGAAGTGAAGACCCTAGAATTTCTATCATGGTTTAGTAACAGAATCACATGTACCAATAAAATGTGTATGATGGATACATGTAGCCTGTCTTGAAGAATAAAGACCTGCCACCTAAAAATCTACCAGACTCTAAAATCTATCAGACTCACAGGGTAATTACTCTGAGCTACAACAAGAAACTTGTGGGAAACCATTAAATACTGTCAGTCATTTGGCTGTCCATTCATCCTACTTTCCAACTGTGTGTTTGCTAAAGGGTATTCACAGCATCTGAACAGAAGAGCACATGATATGGGAGGGTACTCCTGTGGGATCAGTCATCTAACCATTATGACATCCATACTCTTAAATAAAATAAGCCAGGGCTGCTTGTTTGGCCCTGAAGCTAAGTGACTGAGGAAGACTCCACAAATCCCCTCTAAGACCGTGGCTCTGTCCAGGCTGCTGGTTGGGAGAGTTGCTTGGTTTCTGCTGTTTCCTAGCTGTGTTCACACATTGAGTGTCTCATTGCATCCAGAGCTGTTCCTTAAAGCACCTTAGGAATTCAGTGTCAGGGAAAGTCACAGGACAGGCCTTGCTCCTGTACCTAGCCCTGTTTGATTAGGAATACAGTTGAAGTTCATGGACAGACAGTTTAGTCTGTCCTGTGTATCTACTGGTGGTGATACTAGTAAAGGAAAGGGAGTGTTTGTGATCAGCTGCTGGATGACTTATTGGCTCAGAGAAAATGTCCAAAAGTTAAGTAGAAAAAGAGTTAGTTTTGAACTTCACCAGTCTGCATGGTTCATCAAAAATCTCCAAGACTAACACTTTCAAGCCTTTAGTCTCTAAATTTAGTCCTGTAAAAGAAAGTGTTGGGTTTCCCTATAAAAGGATGGATTTTTGTTTAAATAGTAGCTCAGAAAAGAGAGAAAGATATTGTTAAAAGTTAGTGAGGTGCTATGGGGAGTCTCAAGACTTTATTCTTCCCCGGGAGACAGGTTATTCATTAACATGTTTAAAACCACAAAGACTCCTATACTGCAACACAGCAACTCACTGAGCGGAGGAAATAGGGGCAATACCAAAAAATGTAGCCTGGTTTTGGAGCCTGAGGAACTGGAAGGGAGTTGGCATCAGAACTGCAAGGTTTTGAGTTCCCCAAAACCATTTCAGAGGCAGGGTTTTCTAAAACAGTGTTTTGTTTCTGGAGTTCAAGAAGCATTAATTCAACCCACTCAGGCACATGGTGTGATTCTTGGGATGTTCTGTGCAAGGCCAGAAGTTGAACTTTGATGATTCTTGTGGGTCCCTTTCAACTCAAGATATTCTATGGTTCTATGATTCTACTTGATTTCCTTGAAAAAATAGAGGAAAAAATTTTGTTTTGATTAATATTGTCCAAGAGAAATCATCTCTCCAAAATATTTTCCTGTTCATTTTTGAGAGAACATATCTTGTATGATCTGCTCCCCGAGAAAGCAGTCCCATGTTTAAACATGCCTGTACAAAAATATGGGGAGTGTACTTAATTCAATTACTTTATATATAGATGAATCTAACACTGACCTGAAGTTGTTAATCTCACTTCAAAGCAAAGTTGTCTTTTCTCCACATGGTAGAATTGTCCTTTTTGGAGCTTGCAAAAAATACTCTTTTATGCTTTGGATCTGTCTGTCTTTAAGACAAAGGAACACCTTGCATTGAAGTTTTCTCATATTGCTCCATGAGACTTAGATAATTCTCAGTGCTCTGTAAATAATTCTTTTTGTTATTTAAATTGTTATTGAAATTTGCCCCATGGGAGATATGCAATTCTAATAGATTTCTACCTTTGTTACATGTTACCTTTGTAATTTGCTTCCTTCAAGGAGACTTCTGTTTTCAAAGACGGGCCCCCATTTTGGTTTTCGTGCAGTGAAGTTTTGCAAACAAAGCACATGATGTTCTTTCTTGTAGTTGCTGTCAGTTTTTCTTATTTTGCAATGTCTTGCTAATTTTTTCCATGCCTTGGAATTTTGATAAGAACACCAGGAGTAACCAAGAGAAAGTTCAAAGTGAACAAGAGGAGAAGGAGCTTCCTGATTAGCAATAAAAATAAGAATTAAATGGCCAATATTAAGACAGATCTGCAATGTACGTCCACTTAAAAAAAACCAAAACCAACAAAAAACAGTTGGAAAAATGTATACAAAGGTATAACAGATCCATAATTACATTTGCCCTAAAACATTGTTTATAATTCTATTTATAGAAGGTAGTTTATGAACCTGCTCTGGGACTCTTCTGTCTGAAAGGCAGTATATGAAGTGCAACTATGGCTGCATTATGTACTGCGTGTTGGATTACTGAAGAAATGAAAAACATGATGGACTGTAGAGTGTGCTGTGAAATAGAAATTAATGAACAAATGTGCTAATAAGTAAATGACATACTAAATATATTATGAACCATAATTTGTAGTAGAAAACAAATGATTGTTTGCAGATGACTTAGGTTTGTTACTTTGAAAGCAGAATCAGAAAGTAAAGCAAGTGCAGATTAATTAGTTTCCTTGTACCCAAGTCAATTAATTTTTGCTTTCCACAGTATTGAGGGAGGAACCCAAGATTAGTTTTCAGAGTGTTACATGAATAAGTAAAATAAATGTGATACCTCTATCTGCAGAGTGCATTTTTACATGTGAGGATAAATTACTTTTGTGTCACTTTTAAACCTAAATAGCCTCTGTCAAGAGAATAAAATATCCATTAAAAAGATATTTTTAATGCTTATCAGAGGTGATTCTGTGCCAAATACACACTATCCTGTGAAGTACAGAATAGTGTGCTGGTTACTCCTTTGATCTCAACATCCTTCATCCTGGTCTGCTGCCAAGGATCATTCACTCTCTGCACACATCAGCTGGGAAAGGAAAAAATGAATGCAACCGAATTCACATCTCACTTCCCCTATTTCTCTGTCTGACTGACTCTGATGTCTTCAGGGAAGCTATTCTTCCCTAATCTGGTATGAGCAACACCACCTACAGCTGCACCTTCAGCACAGACAGATGACATCTTCCTTGCTTAGTCAAATAACAAAGTGCCCCTCTTTAAAGCTTAGAGCTGGCCATGTTATGATGACTCTTCTGAGGAAGGACAGCCTGTGGCACAAATACATTACAAAGTATAATGCAGAGCTACTGATCTAACTCTGCCCATATCAGGATGTGATCACCTCAGCATGGCACTGTTAGTTCAGGTGCCAGCACTATTAGTTCAGGTGCAGCAATGTGCTAACACTGCTCTGCCACTTCCAACATCCACATAATTTTTCCCTGCAAAGTTTTGCCATGCCTTTCGCAGCTCTGCTGCATGGTGGTACGAGGACTTGTATAAATGCCCTGTCTACACAATGTCTCCTCTTAGATACCCATATCCTCTTTATTGGATTTAACAAAAAAAAAATTCCATATAGGAAAAAATTCTTTACTGTGAGGGTGGTCAACACTGCAACAGGTTGCCCAGAGAAGTTGTGGATGGCTCATCCCTGGAAGTGCTCAAGGCCAGGTAGGATGGGGCTTTGAGCAGCCTGGTCTAGTGGAAGGTTCTCCCTGTCCATGGCAGGAGAGTTGGAATGGGATGATCTTTAAGGTCCCTTCCAAGCCATTTTATGGTCCTGTGATTCTAATCTATGAACTTAGGTAGTAAATTGACATCCAGTAAAAGACTTTGCCTTGAATAGCTCACCATCCTAATAGACCAGGAGGAATAAGGGTTTGCCTAAATTGGCACATTAATGTGTGGCATGCTGCGGTTTGAATTTGCAGTGTACCAGCTCCCTGTGCCTCTGGGTGCTGCCTGTGAGGGGTGGTCTGTGCAGGGTATGTCCAACAAGGGAAGACAGGACACATCTGTTGTGTTCTATGCCCACCACTGAACTGAAGACTTCTAACAGTGACATGGGGGCTGCTCTGTGGCTCTGTGGCCAAGTGTCATAGCTCAGCCACCAAGACAAGTTCTCGGCAACACAACCTGCAGCCACGACAGTACCACTGACCTGGCCACTGCAAAGGGCAGTGCAGGCTGACAGGGAAACAAGAGCCAAGCACTGTTCTTTCATTCTTGCACTGTGACAAGCACAAGGTGTGCAAATGTTTACAGCACCTCAGGGAAGAAATAACTTAGGATTCACCTGAAAACATGGGGTGGAGATGCCTGAAGTCGTATGCTTGAGCCTTCAGAGAATAGTTCCCTCATGACAAAACTGTGGTGTCAGATATCATAAAGCCTCAGAGTATCTTAAAGTAAATACACGTTTCCTTAGACTAGACTAATTTTTCTGTGCATTTTTTTCCCTATTTGTTCTGATTTCTACCATGCTTTTATGGTAGCCTTAAAACTTTACTGTATCATGACTTTGCATCTGGCTGGATATATCTTCTATTGATTTCTTTTTGTCCTACATGCTATAGAATAGAATATTTCAGTTGGAAGGGACCTACAATGATCATCTAGTCCAACTGCCTGACAACTACAGGGATGACCAAATGTTAAAACGTTGTTGAGGGCATTGTCCAAATGTCTTCTAAACCCTGACAAGCATGGGGCATCAACCACCTCTCTAGGGAATATATTCCTGTTTCTATATTGAATTTGATATGGTGGAGCTGTGATTCTGTACTTTGCCCTGAAGTGTTGCTGTCAAAGAAACAATAGCAATGGGTCTAATACATCCAGTGTTTTACACACATAATTCTTGGTAGCCTAAAGTTTCATTTCTTTACTAAAACAGCATAAATGTCCCTTGAGAGGGATTGATTAGGATTACTGGATTCCTTATATCCATTTTAAGGTATTTTTGTGCTGCAAGAGTGGTGGAAGGGCCTCAATTGTGAATTAAAATAAGGCCTTTTCTGTCAAAATTGCTTGGAATTGCTGTAATCATTTAATAATGGTAATATGCTCTCTTGATCCATTGCAATTGTTCCATACCTGAAACACCTATAACACATCTTGCAGTGGTAACCCTTGCAGGGCCAGGTATAGTGATTAATGCCAGACATTCCTTCAGTAGTTTTTCATAGGATGTGTTTTTTGGCATATGTGTCCTTGTGTGTTGAACTTTTGTTTTGAAAAAGACCTTGTGGCAGACGATGCCCACACTGGTGGATCCTACTCCTGCTTGTGAACAGTCAGAGCATCACCCCTTCTTGCAGTGAGAGAAATTGCACAGGGTTACAGCCAGGTAGTAGCTGCAGCTATCCTGGAGCAGCAAGCTTGTCCAAGTTATCCACTGCAGACAACAGATGGGAATGACCCATTACCTGCTTCTAGACATTCCTTTTGTGTTGGAATTTTTACTTTAGTTTAGTTTTTAGTTTCCTCTTGAATCATTTGAACTTATTCCAAAAATCCTTTCTGTTTTGAATTTCTTTCATGATCTTTCTCATTCTAAAGCAAGATGAGTAAATTTTGAATACCTTTTCATTTACATATTAATATCTGATCAGGGGAAGCATTTCTGATGCAATAAACCTTAAGAAAGTAATACAAGACAAATGTTGAGCTTCTGCATAAAATGGATTGAATTTTTCAGGCTCTTGCACCTCAAGTTGGTGACCAGGCAAGTACAAAGCAAGTGTAAATGTATCCACTAAGGTAGGTGATAGGTGAGAGAGAACTTACTTTAATATGCTCTTATACTACTTTGTCTATTAGAATGATGTTAAAAAAATATAATTTCAAGTCTGTACACTGCCAGATAATAAATAAGAGTGAAATCTCTGAATTTTGAACTCATATGGCACAGGTGCAAATGATTACTCCAGAGTTATGTGAACAGAGGCAGCACATGCTGACATTTGGGCACGAGAAGCTTGACATTTGCACATACATCTTCTGTGGGTGCAGCCTAAGAGCAGCAGCAGATTTTATACTTTCCATACCTGCAAGCCAGAACTAGATGAGACAAGGATGCTCAGGAGATGCAGTGTGAATCAGATGCTAAAGTGGATTAGGTAAGGATAATTAAAAGACTTCAGGAGCCTAAGCAAAAGGAAAAGATCACAGTTATATTTATCTTACTTTGATTCCTAAAAGCTACAAAGTTTGGGCTTGTGCATACACTTAAGACATTGGAGCTGTGGAGTAAGATGTATTCTCTCAAATCCCTGTTACTGTTAAAGAAGATCATGCATTTTACATCACACTCACGATTGGAGTTTAAAGAATACAGTCATGCCATGTTCTGTCTGATGGATCACACTGGTCTGGTACACTGTGTACTGGAAACACAAAACTGCCTTCCACTAGCAGGGACCTGCATTCTTAGAGATAATTTTAAATTTTGGTGAAAAAAGAATGAGTGAAAGCAGAACAAAAGAAAAAACTAAGCCCAACTGACTGAAAACTCCTGGAACAGACCAAGTGAAAACTGATTCCTACATATGTGCTGTTTCATGACACATCTAAGCAAAATCCACTGGAACAAAACCTCTTTGAAGCTCTTTAACAGTTCAGTGTTTGCTGAGGTGTGTTGCCTTGCACCTGCATTTCTGGAATAAGATGTATTTTGAAGGGGAGTAGGGTTGATTTTGGAAGGTGAGATGGTTCACTTTGTTGTGCAAGTCAAGTGCAATGGCAGCACACCACAGATGTCTGCCACATGTTGCACACATTTTAATATTCAGTAGCAAATGTTCTTATTATATGAGAGCAAGAAGAATAAGGTTCATTTCATGAAAGCAGGTGAAATAAACCCCATTGAGATGTGTGTCATATGGAATGCATAACGGATGATGGCCCAGATGCATCCAAAAAAGAAACGTGCTTTGCGTGCAGCGGAGATAGGGAGGCTTGTGGTAAATTCTGCCCTTTGTCTATGAGGCTTTGGCTCTGGACAGGGATTCTTGTCATGGGTTTCTGCCAAATATGTTAGTATTTAACTCATATGTTTTACCATATATGGGTACCTACTTCAGCACTTTTGTGTTTACCATTTGCCTGTTTTTTTTCCTCCTCGTTCTTGCAGAACTGCTTAGTTAAAAATTCAGTGCGCCCAATGATTGCTGTTTTTGCATTCACTCAAGAGAAAACATGCACTTTTACTTTGGAATAAGTAAAACACAAGATAAAAACAAAACAAAAAAAACCAAACAAAAACTCCCTACATAATAATGGAACAAATTTAAATTCTCAGCAAGAGAACATTACAAGCAAATTCTGCCCTCAAAAATGTATTCAGCTACCAGACCCTCTACAGGGGAAGTTGCATGGGTAACTGCACCAGATGGATTTACTTCCAGTGTGAGGTATGGATCAATTTTACAATGGACATTCAGAAGATGAAAGACCTAAACAGAATGTTGGCTGTTTGTCCAAGTCTAATATTCCCTGGGATCTTATTCCAGTCTAGTTGTCATAATGGTGGTTATAGCAGTTAGTATACAAGTCCCTCCTATGAGATGGACTTTGAATTCTTAATAACTCTGACAGAATTCAGATGACAGGGTCAGGAAATAAAACATAGGCTTTTACCAGAATGCTAATGTGTCAAATCAGGCTGCTTATTTAAGTGCCTAAATATGGATTTACTGCCTGATGTTTGTGCTTTACTTTAGATTTGCATGAATAACATCTGAAACCTTACATTCTTGGCCTGAACAAATGAGTAATATTTCTTTAAGGAAAAAAAAAAAAAAGCCAAAAAGCTAAAAACCCCAGAGCCTTCATTAGTTTTTGTGCTAACCAACATTCTTATGTTTTATATTCAAACCAACATATTAACATGAAACAATCATTCCAGATGGAAGAAAATATCACTTCTAGGGTCAGGAAAGGGGTACATAAAATTCTGGCAAATTAGAAGGAAAAATCTACAGGGGCGAAAAGGCTCATTAATATATGCTTTAATCCCCTTGTGGATCGTTGTGGTTTGGACCTGCAAAAACTGAAATGAGAAAATGCTACCATAAGCTGACCAGCTTTAGTGCTGAAAGGCAATATCCAAAATGTTCCTCAGGCTTCCAGGGAGTCAAAGGCCTTGAATGGATATTTCTACATTGTTCTTGTGAACAGCTGACTGAGTAGACGCCTACCCTAAATTAACGTGTCTCAGGTTATGGTGTGAACTTCAACAGAAAGCATGTACCTAGCCAAAAGCCAACATAATTTAGAAGGTATAACACTTTATAAGCAAGATATTTTTAAAGTTCTTTTTCTTTTTTTTTTTTTTGTTGAGGAAAACAGTAACAACAAAAACCCCCAACCACTGAACATTTTTGTTTTGCCTTGGGGATAGAATTTCAAGAAACAACAGTTTATGCCATGTTTTAGCTAACCTACCTAAAAACAGCATCTGTAACTCCTTTATGTGGTATTTAGTATTTTGACAAGAAAATTTTATTGGTTTTCTGCCACAAAATATTACCAGACTATGCTACATAGTACATAGTACATGCTCTAAATTTGAGTTTTAAAAGTAGAATCAGATGCTTCTTCCTTTCATATTTTTCACCGGACAATACCAGCAAAAAAGTCACATCTCCTTTTACTGTCTTTTCTTCCAACAACAAGTTTGGTTCTTTGCAGCTGCGGGAGCCCCGTGGAGGGGCACCAACCCATAGAACAAGATGCAATATTTTTGAACTATATCCAGCTACAACACCTGACTCTTGGCACCTTTTGATGTGACCCAGATATTAATTATCTCCAGGTTAAGATGTGGAACTCATTTCACACGAGCCCTGATTGAATGTGACCAAAAAGCAAGAGTTGAAGTCCCAGAACAAGGCTGCAAAGCCAAGCACGTGACAGTAGTAGTGCATGAATTTCACCAGCTGGCTGTACACTGGAAAACTCAATGTCCTTGGCCAGGACCTGCATCAGGCATCTGAGGGTGCTATTTGAAGTGCAGCCCATCTATTTCATACCTTCTGAAGTAAAATGTGATTTATAACTGGCTCAGGATGGGCCTCTTGGATCCAAACCTCTTACTGGAGGAAGTACCTGCACAGAAACTACTACTTCTGCTTTCCTTCCATTCCTTCTGTGTCTCTCTTACCTACATACACAACATTTGCATGTGTGTTACACACATAGTACATATAACTGTTGATTGCTTCAAGACTTTGGATCAACAGAAGCTCAGGAAAATGTGAGACAATTCTTTCAGCCAGGAACCTGAAACATTTCTGAAATGTTTCCTAAACATTAACAGGAACCAGGAGGTATTTTGATAGTCTTATAAATTTAAACTCATTTATAACAAATACTGAATTTATTGGTTTATTATGCGAGCAGGAATTGCATATTGTATTATAAAATCAAAGGCCAACATAGTTCAGATATCTTCATCTACAATTAAGACTTACTTCTATGTATTTTACAAGATTTTAGAGAGAGGAATACTATAAAATCTTTAGACCTTATTCATTAAAAAAAGCTGCTTATGTAATCAATTCACATTTTTCAGTGTGTTTTATGGCATCCTGGAATATCTGCCTTCAATATATATTGGACGATTTCAGCTGTGTTTATAATGTTTATGGCTGTGGATCTACAAATATAGATGAGAAATGGCTGCTAAAAGGTAGGTCTGTTTTTATGCATGTTATTATTTATTGTGTATATCACAGTAGCACCCAAACTATATGCACATGTTTAATGTCATTTATGTCAGTCCCCATTCTGGCAGCAGGATCTCTCCTTGATTTGTAGCTGAGTATCCACAGTATTGGTGCTCCGGTTTGCTTACAGTGGTGGGAGGAAATCTGTGAAATAAGCCAGGTGTTTCTTAAACTGAATTTGCTTGAGGACTGCCCTTAGAAGCAGCATGACAGCAGCTCCTGGTCTCCTGACTTCCAACCTCCTTGTCTTTATGGGCCCCAAAGGATCCAGTCCCATGTCCCTCACATGGAAGATCTTTCTGACAAGCCCATTTAAGCCTCTAGCCCCATCTATTCCTTCGTTTAGCTCTATGCATCCATCCTGACAAACCACTCCAGGATCCTAATGTCCTTCTGGTGTGCAGGCTAGTGCTGCTATCCTTGTTCCATGTGCCTTGTCTTGTCCTGCTGCACACCTGTGCCAGTGCTGCTCTGAAAGAGCAGTTCTTGCAGGCTTTACAATGGTGCAGCTGTGATAGCAGCCTCAGAGAGTGCCAGTTTTGATTATATGCCAAGGCATATAATGTCAGTCACAGCTCCTTACCCTGTCAGGGCAATGCTTTCTCACAGGATCAGTGAGGCACTTGTATAAGATATCTCACATGGAGAGCACTGGATGCTAACATTGGCAAAAAAAGTTTTAAAGGTCCACATAGTGTAGTTGATGAACCTCTTGTACGAATTATTTAGTTACAATTAGCATCATTGCTGGTATTGAAGTGAATGGCTTCTGAGTTGCTGATTAAGATTGTAATTTTGCAGGCTTTCCATGCCACTAGCATCTCCAAATTATCTGATACTCCACTAATATGTATGACCATATATTTAGTAAAAAGGCATCTGGAGTAGAAGAGGGGGCAGGAATTATGCTCAGGAAGTGTCTACCTCATATCCAGGCAAACCCAGAGATATTCTAACCCGTTGTACCACTTAGTGGCTTTCTTGCTTTAGACTGAGCAGTGTCATCCTCACAGTTTAAAGGGATCTGCTCAGCTGAGAGAGTGGCAGTGGCCTCCAGTCATGCCTGGGAAGTGCCTGTAGATTTGTTGCCTGTATCTGTTATTAATTTGTGTCTTAAAATAAACTTGTAGGCATTCCCACAGGAGCTGGAAGTTGAAAATATATGAAGGATTGGCAAGATCAGATTCATAATGATGCATTGTTCACATTTGTGATCAGTTTTTTGATACTGAATACTGTATTGTGCGGTTTCATTACAGATTTTTTTCTCTATCAGCCTTACTGCTAAACATCTAAAGCAGAATGATGTAAAGAACAAACTACTGCATAGTTCATTACAATAGGGAAAGATTTATTTATCCAGGGAGATTTCAAGTGGACATTTAGATACTGCCATAGTGGCAGATGGATTAGCATGGGAAAGCGCTGCTGATTCTACTTTCCAATAGATCTAGCAGGTTACCAGAACACCATGGGCTGGAAAAAATTATAATCTACAAATGGAAAATTGAAATATATTGAAATCTAACCAGGGAGTCCAAGGAACATGTCTCCTGGAATGGCTCCTGTGTTGGCAGAAGTGATTGGGCAGCGATCCCAGAGTGTATTATTCTCCAGTCATGAAGCTAACACAGAAAGGTCATTTAGTTATTGGGAAAATAAAACAGGTTTTATAAACTGAAGTGTGGTGATCATGAAAGGATTACACTCCTGACAGTTTTGCTCAGGACTGTCCACTGGCTATGGGTAGGGCAGTAGGGCTGCCTGTTACAAGGACTAGAGATTGTGTCCAACCTGGGACAGCATGGCTTGCAGCCATGGTTTGGTTTTCTGTCTTTGCCCAAACAAGGTAGTCCCCAAATGTTGCCAAGATTTATGTCTGAGAGTGGCATCTGGCAGGAGCTACAGCCATGACAGAGAGGGTGTTAACAGCTAAAGAGTACAAGCGATTGCTGGTCATTGCTTTAGATAGCACCTTCTCCTCATTTTATTTGCTAATACAAGCATTACTCATGTATCTTATAACAGGTCTCTGCACAAGGTGTCCTCTGGACATACCTTGGCCTCCAGGAGCATACCAGGACATGATCACTAGAAAGTTTGAATCTCAGCAGGCAAAAGCAAGGGCAGGATACAAGACTGGGATACTTCTTACCAAATTTTAGTGATATAGATGTAGTTGATTAAATGATTTATTCTATTTATGGATTGAAACAAGAATTTTCAAAGGCAAGCCGTTTCAGCTCTAGCTAGATACTTACCTTAGGACAGAAAAATAACCCTTTAGTGCTGTTGGTTTCTCTCCATGAAGAAGACAGCCTCTAATGAACAGGCTCAACACATCCAAATTTCAGATTATGGGATAATTCAGATCAGACAGTGTAGCACAACGTCTCTAGTCCAGTCTCCTCACAGCAAGGTAAGTTTTGAGGTCAGACAAGGCTGGTCAGGGTTTATCCAGTCAGGTGTGGTCATAGACTGGAGGGAAGGAATGGCATCCAGAGAGACCTTGACAGTTGTGAGAGGTGGATCCATGCCAACCTCATAAAGTTCAACAAGGCCAGGTGCAAGGTCCTGAACCTGGTTTGGGGCAATCTTAAGCACAAATCCCAAGTGCAGGCTGGGTGGGGAATGTGAGAGTAGGCTGTGAGAGCAGCCCTGAGGAGAAGGACTTGGGGGTGTTGGTTGACCAGAAGCTCAGCATGACCCAGAAACGTGTGTTCATTGTATCCTGGTCTGCATTAAAAGAACTATGGCCAGTAGGTCGAGAAAGGTGATTCTTCCCCTCTACTCAGTACACCACCTGGAGTACTGAGTTGAGCATAAGGACACGGATCTGTTAGAGCAAATGCAGAGGAGGCCATGAAGATTATCAGAGGGATGGAAACATCTCTGTTGTGCAGAGAGGCTGAGACAGTTGGGCTTGTTTCACCCTGGAGAAGAGAATGCTCCAGGAAGAACTTACATCACCTTCCAGTACCTACAGGGTCTTACAAGAAGGCTGGAGAGAGACTTTTTACAAGGGCATGTAATGACTGAACAAGGGGTAATAACCGATAAACGGCAGGTTTAGTTTAGATATTAGGAAGAAGTTCTTCACTGTGAAGGTGATGAGGCTTTGGAAGAGGTTGCCAGAGGAATTGTGGATGCCCCATCCCTGGAAGTGCTCAAGGCCACATTGAATGGGGGTTCTGAGCAACCTGGTCTAATGAAAGATGTCCCTGCTCATGGCAGGGGGTAGGAACTGCATGACCTTTAAGGTCCCTTCCAACACAAACCATTTTATGATTCTGTGATAGGACTGAAAACTGCAAAGAACGGAGACTGCACAACTTGTCTGGGCAACCTGTTCCAAGCTGACTAAGGTTTTTGACACATTCTAATTTGTGAACTGGCCCTGGACATCTGACAGCAGCCCTACTGCACTAAAGTCCACTCATTGGCCTTCATTTATCAGCATGGACACAAGACTCAGATTGACAAGCAGGACCCCCAAAAGCTGGGGTAGGACCATCATTGAACCAAGGAATGCTGCCTCTCCCCCTATCAAGGCCTCAGACTCACACATCAGAGAGAGAGTTGAAAAGAGATCAGAAAGAAAAAAAATATTGTTTTCACTAGATCTATGTTTTCATTTGCTTCATATTTTAGGAGCCATCAGACAAAAGGGCAAGAAAGGAAGCTACAAATCCTTTTCAAAATGCAGAGAAAAGAAATGAGCAGCAACAACAAGACAAAAAAGGCAAAAGGTAATTTTGAAATAAATCCTTAGCTTCTAAGTTGTAGAGCCAGGCCATGGATATTGTTAATGAACCATTAGCCCTGCCTTAATCACAACATCTCTTTCTTTTGTTCTCACACCCCACTGCTTCCTCGCAGCCGGACACACTTGGATTTTCAGAAGTGACAGCACTCCTCATGAGCATGGTTCATGCTGGTTATAATGGACACATCTGTGCTTGCAATGTTTGTCTGTCATATCCACTGTTTGCTTTTAGCAGCACGATGAGCAGAGTGTGGCAGCCTGTGTGTGTGTGCATGTGTGGGAGCAGCAGTGAGAATGCAGAGACTACTTAAAACCCTGCTAAGCTGCTCTGTTTCTCAATACTGTATTTATTGCAACTCACTTTGTAGTCAGATGAATGGAGTATTTTCTTAAAGGAATTTTACTCCCAATTGTTTTTACTACAACATAAATTTGCTGACTCTTTATTAGACATTAAGAACTCAGGCAACCCTTTGTGAGACTTGATCTTCTATTGAAATGTGTTCAGCTTTGGCCTGGAAGTTGGCCTTTCAGCTAAATAGCAAAAACTCACAGCAAAGTTCCCCATACAGTCACAGCACTGGTTTCCTCTGTGCAAGCCTTCCTCCAACACTCCTCCTCAAATGAGTTCCCTGTGGCAGTGTCAGTACTGATGAGTGAAACATAGCCAGGCCATGCTGTTAAATAGTGAGCATGATTTTGGGCATGGTTTTGACCCTGGACAGCAAACAGCTTCTGCACAGTGCCTGGCAAGGTCTGTGGAGCTGCCTGAACGATCTGGCTGCAGCAATGCTGATGTGGTGAGAGTGTGACTCATGCCACGTCCTTTTGGCCCCCTGACACAGTCTGGGTCCTGGCCTCCAGTATTTACTTGAGGAGATGCAATCACAATATCTGCCTTTTTTTCCCCCTTTCTTTTTTCTTCTTTTTTTTCCCTCTTGTTTTTCCTTCTCCTTTTTTCTTTTATTAGTTTATTTTTTCTCCTTTTTTTTTTTTAAATTTTCTTTCCCCCCCTAACAACAACATAGATTACCATTGCTTTAAGATCTGATTCTGCACTTAAAGTTGCATGAGTGATTCTTTCTGTAGTTTTGTGTTCTTTCTCATGTGCTTGAGACTCTGTTTTTACCCTACAGCAATTCCACTGACCCTGGGCTTACACTGAAGAAGGTGAGGGAACACCCTGCACTGCTCTAGATAAGTTTGTCTACTTGTTGTCCTTAAATAAACAGAAAGAAACTGAACCAACTCATTTAGGATAGGATAAAAAGCCTGGGTTTTTGCTCTCCTTGATAACTATTTTTTGCTCCTAATTTCTTAAAATAGTTTTTCGTTTGTTATCTTTTGTCTAGAATTTGCATTTCACCTAACCACAGAATCAGAGAATGGTTTGCATGGGAATGAACCTTGAATATCATCCAGTTTCAATTCCACTGCTGTGGGCAGAGAATATGAGGATGTGCATTTCATGCTGTTTTTTTTCTTCCAGTTAATGCTATAAATTAGAATGTAAGATACAAGGTGATGAAAAGTTATCCCTAAAGCATAGTTAGATTTCATTTGTCCTTTTGTGCATCTTCCTATCATCATTCATTCAATCTGCCATTACGTCCCCTTTTGTATATTGTATCCTAACAATCCTTTAGAACATTTCCAGAATGTTTATTAGCCAAAATGGATATTGTGAATATAATGATGCTAAATATCAAATTAATTTCCTTATTGGCTTCATATTCTTGGATTAATAATATGCTAGTTTGAAATAATCAATATTCCAAACAAAAACTGATTCTTCTGTATTTATTTTTTATATCGTTAGGCCAAACAAGAATAATGTGAAGAAATTAATGTTAAAAAGATTCATAATTTAGTTTTATTTAGTGATGCTGATAGCTGGAAGAGCAATGGCAAACATAATTAAAGTTGCATAACTTGCATAACTCTTCCATTCTATCTTTTTTTTTTTAATTCACTCATAGTTTTCTTAATTGATCACTATCCATTCCCAACATTTGTATTCATAGTTTTGTCTGTAAGTGATTTTTTGGGTGGAAATCCATGTAAAAACTGTTCCAGCAATTCTTGAGAATAACAAAACTACAAAATTCAAAACTCAAAACAATCCCACAAAGCCATTATTTTTCCCATAAAAAGAATAACTAAAAAAGTCTGTCTTTTAAGAATAGCCTTCATTAAGATAGCTTTAGGAGGAGGATGAAGAGACAAATACTTTCTTGTTACAAATGGGGAAATGTTGATATGAGAAACGGGACTTGTGGTCATTTTCATGTGCAGAAAATCTGGCACATAACTTGCTATGGAAATGGCCTCTTTTGAGACGCCGTGATTTGATAAACATTGGTTACATTTTGGTGAGAGTGGGAATCTTTGGCAACTTAGCTCTCTTTGCGTGGATTATATTTCTTGTATGCAGCTATGCGCTGTCACTTGGTGAACTAAGTGTGCAGTGAGTGAGATACAGTTTGAAAATTTGGGTAAAGCAGAAGTTTTGCCTTCCCAAAGCTTGTAAGGTAAACAAGGCTTTGACATGTAGAGTATCCAACATCACTAAAACACCTCTCTGAAAAGAATGGATGGATTCATCTGAGTGGGTAGCATTTTAGATCTTTCAGAGTTTAATTACTGCATGGGTTTTGCACATACTCTAAACAAAGAACAGAAATTTAGCTTGAATCTTGATTTAATGCTCAATGATCACTACTAGTAGAATTTTTCACTTCTGCTACCTTTTTCTTCTTTACTTTATATTTGGGCATTTATTGACATATGGATTCAATTTTACTGAATATATAATTGTAAATACAGTGCAAATAATCAGATCCCCTTTTTAAGAGGAATGTTAAGCAAGCAAGCCAAATAATTTGATTTTGCCCCAGATATATTCTCAGCATCACTTATTTTAGAAAAATAAAGATTTTAAGAAAAGCTGTTCCTGTCTTCATACATCTATCAGAAAGAGCAGAATTGTACTGGTTGTCCATAGACAGAAAAGATAAGGGTTAATTGCAGGCTTTACTAACCACCTGTCAGCTAAGGACTAGCACAGTAAAGAAGAGATTTGGAGGAGAAGCTGAACAATACCTCAAGGAAACTTGTCACTGTTGCCCTGATATTTGCAGTTCTGGATGTTGTCATTCTTCTGTAGCTAGTTTCTCACAGTTTTCTCTGTAAACATGGCCATGTTATTGTAACTGTATCTTATCACTTACATTCCTTTCTCCTGGACACAGAACTTTGATGGACATTTCCTTTGACCACTGTGATTGAGGGAGGAAGAACTGATTTCCTCCAATGAATAGTAATTTCTAAATGTATATAAAAAATAAAGAGGGCGGGTCTTGCCCCCATTCCTTCCTTCTCTCTGATCCTGGTAACAGGTGCCTCTGTCTCTTCCTTTTGTGTCGATACTGTGACATGTCACTGCTATAAATTCTGACCCATCAACATTTCTGACAGTGGAATCCTTTATACTTGATTTTAATGATTCAAGTATTAGGCACTTAGCTTAAATTGGTTACTAAAGTCCATCCTGAAGGCAGTGGAGAAGTAGATTTTAGGTTTTCTGGGTGGTGATACATCTCAGCTTTGAGACAATGGTTGTGATACAGGATAGACTATCCTCTGAGGGTACATTCCTGGTTCTTTGAGATTTGGAGACAGGCCCATGCGTTGCTGCAGGCACCTAACTCTTAAACTGCTAAAGTCAGTGAGACAAATCCCAGAGCAGATTCCCTAATATCAGCAACAGTCAGACATAATCTATTGCTTGAATTCAGCAGTTTATTAAATGATCATCTTCAATTACAATAAAAGCAGGATTTGGCCATGCCACTTAAGAAGTGAGAGGGGAGAGGTGACAACTGAGGAAGCTGTATATGCTTCACACACTTAGAAGAAACTTCTGTGAATACTGAGTCTCAGAGACACTTCTAATTTTTGTCATTCCGGGTGGAAATTGCTGCAGTTCTGTTAGTGCTATTTACCATATACTTACAAGTACCCTAGTTGGCACAGAGGTCACTTTCTTTTACTTTATAACAAGAAGAATGTTTGCCGCGGGTAGAAAGCATGAGTAACTTGGAGCCTTTAGCAGCGATCTTGTGTCCTGAAGAAAGCAACTTCGGCTTTATCCAGTCTCTGATTGAACAGAGTCGAGCCGGACATCAGAGCTCCTGCAGAGTTTAGGCTTAGCTCACGCACAGCGGTTTAATATAAGCAGGGAAGTAAAGAGACGAGAAAGGGTTCTTTTCTGCTTATTGCCAGCAGGGTTTTATTACTGGACCATAGCGGGGTGTGGTAAAGACGGCCAAAATGGCGGTCAGGGCGTGTTATAGGATGGAGGTGAGGGAAGGGCAGTCGGAAGAGAGCCAATCACTGCGGAGGATTACAATGATTGACAGGGGCACCAGCCAGTCAGTCGACTGTCTGCACCGGCACAGGAACCAATGAGCTGTCCCCCTGGGCGGTGACAGCCCCTGCTGCCCTGGCTGGGGAGCCCCCCTGGCTGCCTCAGTGTGTGGGTGTGGGGGGGAATGGACCGGCCCCCATGGCACTGGCACGGCCAGAGGCACCGCAACAAATGTTATCTTTAAAAAGTGGTTAGTTTTTATCTTCGTTCCCACATTCACTCCCTTAGCCAATACTAGATCGGTTTTGAACTATGTTTTTGCTTTTAACCCTGGAATTAATATTTTCAGCTGGTCTAAATATTTTAACCCATTACAAGATATTTCTCTTGCACAGATTTTTTTTAAATCTAATTTTTACTTACCTTTAAGTACACATCATGCTATCTATGAAAACAGAAAGCATTCTGAATTGTGTAAATGTGAGTTGTAAACACACACAAAAAATGAAGGTGTGAAAAAGAAACCGTGTCACGGTCCTGAAACCAGTGATCACAGTGTGTCACAAGAGACCACCCCACAGCAAGTAAGAAATTAGAAATGTTGGGGGCTGTGGAACACCAAATTTTCACAGCAGATTGGCACAAAGTTGTTTAGCACAGATGTTTCTGTAATTGTGATACACTGGGAAAGTTCTCAGTGTTCCAACTTCAATGGCTCCCAGACTCACACTTCCACCTGTGTGTTGTGGTGGTCTGCACTGAACACACTGGCCTATAATGTGAACCATGTGCTAACATGTCTGGCTCAAAAACCTGTTAAATCCTCCCCTTCTCCCCATGTTCTCCTGACGCCTTTAGGCTTATTTCCTGATTTTTATTTTTATGCTTAAAGCATTAATGAAATGGAGAAAATAAAGACACCAGGAAGCTCATGACACTGGAGGTGTGGAAGGGAGCTATTTCAGGTACTTCCAGTTTGGTAGAGATCTAAATTTGCTCTATGCTCTGTGCAGGGCATACAAGGGCCTTTGGAGAGATGTGGTAGTGCTTTTTGCTGTTGGGTGACCTACCTGTGAGGTGCAAATTTGATGCATTGTTTCTTTTCTTCAGGTTAAAGTACTACTTTAAAAAAAAATTAGGCATGCAAAGGCATTTCAAGCCATTTATTTTTCTTGTGAGCTATTTATTTCAACCAACATTGTTATTATTCCTACTAGCCTTCACATAAAGCTTCACCTAAGTAAATCTGTGTGCTTTCAGTTCTCATTATATTTGCTGTCAGAGGTTCACACTGAACTCACCATTGTGCATGTGTATGTTTGTGCAAACAGAGGGGTCTCAACCTCATAACACAGGAAATGTGGACAAATATTTTGATAACACTTTTATAAAAGAGTAGCAGCCTGTAGTTCCAGAAACATATCAATAATAATTATTTTAAAAAGTTTTTAAAAATATTAGTAGATAAGAGAATATAATGTACATGAGTTCAGAAAATATTCTCCAGAAAAAAACCCACAACTACCAAAAGGCTCATATTCTCTCAAAATTCTGCTTAAAGCAAGACAAATGAATTGTATATTACTTATGTTTATATCTATACTCACATCCACTGCTTGCCATTTTATACAGGTACCATAAAATTGATAATATCTACATCCAGAACTTTTTGAAAATTTTCCTACAGAATGTATTTGCACTGGAAAATTGCTGATTTACCAAAACCAACTTCTTTTACATAGGGAAACAATTCTTAGTGAAATTGTTTTTAAAGGAAAAATACAGAACCATTTTGACAAGATCAAACCTATTCATTTTGCTATTTTCCAAATGTTTTTTTTTAATGCTACTTATTTTTTAAATTTATGTTTAACTACAAAATCTTGTTAAAATTATTCTTTGGAAAGCATACTTAACTGCCCTAGAAAATTGTATTTCATAGAAAGCTAATATTAAGGACCTTCCTTCCTTCCTTCCTTCCTTCCTTCCTTCCTTCCTTCCTTCCTTCCTTCCTTCCCTCCTTCCCTCCTTCCCTCCTTCCCTCCTTCCCTCCCTCCTTCC
>VZRZ01001003.1:63074-98964 GCA_013398175.1 Climacteris rufus
AAAAAAAAAAAAAAAAAAAAAAAAAAAAAAAACAGGAAAAAAAAAAGAAGAAAGAAAAAGGCTGTGTTCAAATCTTCAAATCTTTGGTTTTATGCTCTTTACTTTCTCCAGCTCCTGCAATTTGACTTAATTTCACTGTCTCCTCCAATATGTATAAAAGTAGTGCTCACCTCAGACCTGACCTGCAGCAGCTCTTCCTGCTGCCAACTTGCAGTAAAATTTATTGCCTTGTTTTATCAGATGACATGAAACAATGCCAGCAATTTCTCCAGTGTTATCTATATATGATCAAACAGCACTGAAATTACCCCACTGAGCAAAGACATGGTGTTTTCTCTTGAATATTTTTAACCTGTAAAGTCTATTGGAAGCATACTTGTTTGACAACAGAACTTTTAGCCGGAAGCTTGTCAAAAGGAATACTTGACAAGCCAACATTCAAAAGTGCTGGGAAAAAGAATCTTATTTTATACCGCAGAATTTTGCAGTATCATTTGCTTTAGAGGTCAGCCAGCTAAAGTTATTTATTGTTCAAAAGGTGTTTTTAATCAATTTGAAAAAATATGGCTTCTGTCCAACTATGCCTCCCTTCTCCACAAGCACCAGAAATCAGGATTAAAGAAGTTTAAATAACAACAAACCAAGCTTTGTATTTGTGCCTTGTGTCAACCCATACTGCTGTAGGAAAAGTTTCTTTTGTTACCATGCACTTAAATAGTTGAAAAAAAATTTTTGCACTATTTATAAGTACCCCCAAAATTCTCCAAGCCCTCTGTTTCACAGTGCTTTACACATAGAATCTCTGATCACTCATTGCTTAAACCTAAGGACATGTTAACATTTGCAGTGGAGTGAGGCAAATATGCCTGTGCTCATGGAAATGGAAGTCAGTAAAGTCTCTGTGGGTATCTGCATCCTGCAGACACATTGACAGGAATCCAGAAAGAGGACAGTTGTGACTGTGCCTTTTTGAAACTGCTTTTTCTCTCAGTGCAGCTCTGCACAAATGCAATGATGCGCCTCGCAAACCAGTGAGGCTGTCACTGCATTGCACTCTTGCCCATCTCCACCAATATGAATGGAACTCTTTTGCATCTTCAATAAACACTAATGTACTTTTCTGATCTTTATAAATGAGGTATCTGAAAACCTCACACATTTTACTGCATTTACATTAACCCAACTTCCCCTTTAGGCAGTATTTACAAATGAGTAATTGAGGCACAAAAAAGTTAAATCATGTACCTGTGGTCACAGAGAACGTCCAGTAACGCTGGCTCCGGGGCCTGCCCGAGGCCACTCAGCGTTATTCTGGGAGTGACCCTGGTTTCCCTGGGGCTGCAGCTTGCAGTTTCCCCAAACACAGGGCGTGCTCCAGCAGCTCTGTTAGTGCTGGCTCCTCTGTGAGAGAGAGAGCCTCAGGCTGATGGTGCAGGCGCAGGCAAAGACAAAGACCCGAGAGAAGGGCCCTGGTGTGATTTCCAGCTCTTTTATTTCCTGGGAGAAGCAGCAGGGAAGGCAGGAGAAGGTCCGGGGTCCAGGAGAGGTGGCACAGGGATCCGGGAGAGCTGAAGGCTTCAGCAACCAAAGGCTCAGACTCAAGGAAAGCAGGGGATTTATAGGGATACAAGCAGGGGAAAGTTGGGGCACAGGGATTAGCATGTAACCAATAGAGAACCGAACTGCAATGAAGTTTCTAGAACATAACCTTTTACAGAACATGAAGTAATGTAGCAACTAAACAATGAACTGAAACATGTAAACCAAGGTGCAAGGGATGCTGAGGGTGAACCAAAAAGCTCACCCTGAGCAAGGAGTATGACTCAGACAGTGTCAACCTCAGGCTGTGCCCACCAGTCTTGAGCCTGTGGGGCTGTGGCTTTTGCCACACACTCCACCACAGTCCAGGAAAGGTGTAGTTACCTTGTGTACCTTGAAGCATCTACCCTCATCTAACTCAAGCTCCTTGAGCTGCCCATTTCCTTCCACTGATGTACTCAACAGCAGTACCAAAATAATTTGAGTAGTATCCCAGGCTGAACTAAATGCTTCAAATAACTCCCCATCTTCAGATTAGCACTCCCTTTCTTTACTTCTGCCAGGTTATAAAGATGTGTTAGCACAGAGTTCAAATTCTGTTCTTGTTCAAAACATGAGCAAACCTTGAAGTTGTCCAGTTGCAGTTCTTGGCAGGAGATTGTTTAAACTCAGTGAACACTGGTCAACTGCTGAATCTTCATGTGTTGCACACTGTTTGGATAGGTGTTGTCGGAGTTACCATTCAATGTACAATCTAAGCTTTGATAACGACAAACATTGTGAAAGAAAAAACCTGAAAGACAAAAGGAAATAAAGGCTGGCTTCTGTACTCCAGTTCAGTGGGAGTTTGCATGCATAGATTAAACTCCAGCACTGCTACACTCAATAGGAATTTTGCTTTTGGCTTCAGAGGAGCCAGATTTTCACCACAGACTTTCTATGCAATGTGTTCTCATCTTCCAAAAATCTCCATTGCTTATTTTATTTGTTTACTTTTTTAAAATTTGATGGTAGAAAGTATGTTCAAAAACTAATTGCAAATCACAGTGCAGTGACTTAGATATATTACCCTGAATTTTCATAACTTGGTCTGTTATGTTTATTTTTAGCTAAGTTCTTTCTTCCTTTCTTCCCTTTTTTCTTTTCATTGTGGACTTAGTGGCTTCTGCAGAGTTTTATAAACTTACCTTTTTCAGTGAAATATTTGGAAACAACCATACTTTTATAATTAAAATTTTGCTTGATCCTTCCCCACAAACATGCTGTCAGCTAAATAAAAGCTAAATTATCAAGTAGCATTTTTTAAATAATGATTTTATGTAATTATTTAGAAGAGTTAATTAGGTTAGGTTATTTAAACCTAGTTATGTTTAACAAACTATGCACTGTACAGAATTGCATCAAATTTGTATAGCCCATAATACTAGACTACTACATCAGCATTTTTGTTCTATATCAATATTTCAAGGATTTTTTAATGGTGAAGATGAAGACATCTTCATGAAGAAGCCCCAATATCTTTAACAATACCTGGAGAAGGCCTGTCATTGAATAAAGAACCAAAAGCAATATGACTCTGAATATTATGCCCTTAATATTGTATGAGCATTATTGATCTCTCTTCAGTTCTCCTACATTAAAAATTTGCTTATAAACTCAGAGTGACTGGAATTCAGTTCATCATTAAAGCAGGAAGGGCTTGGAAATTCTCTCTTGCAAGGATTATTCATATCTTCCAGCTGGTTGTGGCAGGGAGAGCACCTTCTCTGGTGTTAATCCTGATCTGGGTAAGTGGGACAGCTCTGAGCCTTGCATCTGATTCCCATGCTGCCCCAGCCAGCAGAACTGAGCTGGCATATGGGAGTGGAAATAACCTGTGCCAGGTACAGGACTCCTGTGGATCAGTGCAGAGGAGCAGGAACTGCATCGCAACTGAGTCAGCCTAGTGAGCTTCCTCTGGGACAGTGCAAGTGCCTGTGCTTCTGGTAAGGCCATGGTTGATTCCTAAATAAGCTGGTGGTGATCACTGTGGTTTTACAGGCTATTCCACGGGACCTACCCCCAAGGGCATGAGTGAAAAGGAAATTCACAGAACTTGCTCTTTACAGATCAGGGAACTGAAACACTTTGGTATTGGCTGCAATGAAAAACTGCTAGCTGTGGGTGTAAAACCACTGCTAGTAAAGCACAGAAAATATTCTAGTTAATGAAAATAGAAAGTGATTTAATTTGCATTAGCAGAACTTTGTTGAAGAGCTCTTTAAAAAAGGTGGGGGATTAAAGAAAAGGTGTCGGAAGGACAGAGGAATTTTAATGTTTTTCTATACTAACTTTTCATAAGGGTGATGCTATTAATGGCTTAGTGAATTCTTGTTTGTCTCCATGTGAAGGAAGATGGATGTGTGAAGAGTCACCCAAGTTCCAGGGAGAAACTGAGCAAGACAGATTAGTCCCACCTCAGCCTGACACCTGGGGCACATCCTTATCTAGGAGGGGTAAATGGATCAGAATGTTACTGCCCGTTTATTTATTCTCCTTCTGTTTGGAGACTTTCCCTGATTAATTACTCTCTAGTAATTGCTGCTGTTAACTAATGTCAAACCTAATTAACCTGGAGTCCCTTCATCCAGTACCTTCACCATCCCTTTGCAAAGACGAGAAGGTCATCAGCAAGGAGGTTCTGAGGATGGCCACACTTTACCCATTCGTTTATTTGCTTTGGGCCTTGTTTGCTATTCCTGCAGCAATGCCTGGCGACAGCTTTCTAGAATTCCCATCAAGTCTAATTGGCCTGCTGAAGCAGCAGTGAACACAAGATTTAAGAAATGTTTTCTTTAAAAACTTCTGGTCCTACAGACACTTTGAGATCAAGTTTCACACTGCTGAAATCACACACGATTCCCTGTGATTTTCATGAGAAATACTGTAAGAAAGTATTAAAAGAGAAACATGTCTCTGTGGTTTGGAGGGACTGATGGCCAGGGGGGTTGAAGAGTGGGTGGTAGTAACATAGCAAGGCATCTACAGAATCTTTAAAGGTTGCCAAAATTAACACATACAAGGTATTCAGTATCAAAGTTTTCAATATTTGGCTCCATAAACACAATACCGGTTGCAAAAACAAAGCTAAGGATTTCATGCTGATTACTTAAATAAAAACTGTTTAATTATGAACATTTGGGAAATGAAGTTATGAAGGACTGACCAATATTGCTATGGCTTCCTAGTGTTCGTAGCAGACTGTGAACACTGTGCCAGCATCTTACTGTGTCGTGCATTGCAGATCGCTCTGTGGTAAACACTCCTGTGGCTCAGTGGGGCTCGGGCAGATGGCTCCGTGCAGAAGGAGGTCTCCCATCACTGAAGCCTATAGCTTTTAGCTTCATTAAAGTGGGGACTTTCCAGTCCAATAAAAGCTCCCAGCATTTTCTGTGGAGAGGCTGATCAAGCATGTCAAGATTTTATCTGCTTTTAGGTATTTTCACAGAGCAACACTAGAAGATTTATTTCTGAAATATGAATAGGAATAAATCAAGTCGTGTTAGTATTCAGGAAATACTGGATGACACTTCAGATCAGTCACAATGGTCTGGTTTGTCTGTCTGATTTTCTAAGATTACTACTGAAAATATGCATCTCTTGTAAATTTCAGTCCTGGATTATTCCTGTGTGAGTCTGACTTTTCAGC
Organism: Climacteris rufus; assembly: GCA_013398175.1. Classification (NCBI taxonomy): domain Eukaryota; kingdom Metazoa; phylum Chordata; class Aves; order Passeriformes; family Climacteridae; genus Climacteris; species Climacteris rufus. The sequence goes on from VZRZ01001003.1 coordinate 68,302, forward strand.
CTCTCCTGTCCATCCTTCTGACTGGTTATAAACAATTTTTCTGACTAAATTGCTTTATCTCACTGCTCACCACTTACAAGTCTCATAGCTGCCAGTTGAAGCTTTGGAAACAAAAGTGCAAGTTATAGAATGACTATGGTATTAGACTAATGAGTTCCATGTTCTCAAAAATACAGTTTAGGGTCACATGATTTACACTAGAGTGTGTAGTGGAGCATATTCCCAGTCAGTCACCACCTATCAAGTGGTGAGAACTTGCTATGACTACATGTACCACCTGCTAAGGTGCTCCACTCACAGGTGGGGATAGTAGAAAATCTCATAAAGCTAGTACATTGAACACTGATGTGTTCATCACATCAGTGATGTGAGAGAAAAAGAATGTGTGATGTGCAAGAAAAAAAACTGTTTATGAAGGAAATCTTGCACTTTAGAGTGTAGTGATACAAGATAAATTCAATTTAATTTTAATTTGCTGTAAAAATTTAGATTACAGTAGTTCAGTTGTTGTTTCACAAGAAACTTAATATTTGTACTGAGGAGAAAAGGAAGGTGAGGACAACAGATATCTAAAGTTTGGTGTGTTTTTAAGCATCATGTGTAAGTAATTTCCAAATAGGAATCCAAGGTGTAACCTTAATCATCAGATTAAACAAGTGTATTGTAATTACTTACTGGGTTGAATACTGGTATGTTTTATCATGATACTCCTTATGTTACCAGTATTCACACCTTCTTTACACCTTCTTTGAACTCCTTTTCTTCATTGTAACTCTTCTGTTATGAAAATTCTAAACCATATCACTCTTAATGGCTATGTCTCACCACTAAATTAAACAATGACATCATATTTTCAATATAGAAATTTACTCACCTATCATATTTCATTGTTAGTGTGGTGTCTGATGTATTTGGCCAAGGTAATTTCATATTTCCCTAAATGATTTCTGGGCACACTCTTGGAGTTAGAAAATATGAGGGACTATTTCCAGTAACTGGTTTGGGCACAGCCACCCCACTTTAAAAGCTAGGAGTCTTAAGAAATACACAAGTAGTTTTTCCCCATCATACTGAGCTTCATGGCTAGACATTGTCTGGGATAGGTCACTTTGCATTCCTTCTTCTCTCAGAAGTCCATTGAGAGTAATTCAGAATTAAATAATATTACTCAATGTTAATTTCTAAATAGCTTTGATTCTTCTATCAGAATTAGTGTCAGATATAAAACTGACAGAGTCAGTGGAAGATATAAAACTGAAGAAAAAAGAAGTATTCCTAACATTTCTCTGTGAAACACACCACCATCACCAGCAGAAAATTAAAACTTCTTGGTTTAAGGACTAAACTTTCTAAATTTTCTATAAACAATAAGGAAGATGAAACTGCTGCTATCATCTAAAGCAAGAAAGGACCACTTGTTCCAGCTAATATACATGTATATTTGATATAAAATTATTCTTTTATTATTAATTTTAGCCAATCATATGAAATATTGTTAGATTGTTTACTAAAATATAGGTGCAAATATCTGGTTTTCATTTATATCATCCTAAGGCCTTAAGAATAATTACTGCCTTAAAGAAAGACAATATTTTATCCTATTATTCTCTCACCTTCCTGGTGCAAATACTAATATGAACAGGTGGAAAATGGCAGAATTCCTTCAACTCTGATGTCCACAGACTAATGATACCAGAGTGAATAAATTCTCAGAAAAAGCTTTTCCCCCTCCCCTCTGGACAAACCATTCTAGAAAAGCAAATATGGCAGGAGGTGTAGCCAGATACCATCTGGCTGAGGATTTCAACTTCTGGAGCTCTGAAACTGCTTCTATAATGGCAAGTTAAAGACTACCTGGAAACATTCCCAGACACTGAAACTCTGCACTGTTAAATTGTTAGCATAGACCCTGGAATGGCTTTGACCCACTCCAGCTAACCCCTTCCCAAGCATTCCTAGATAATGTGCAGGAGTTAGCAGTATGGGTGGAGTTACAATTTAAGCTAAAAGACCTTAATTTCACAGATGTGGCCAAACTGTGCCACTTGGCCAGCCCAGGGGTCTTGGCACTGTTTAGTGGTACAGATGTTACCTGAAACTTCCAAGGTCTGTCCACACATAGAGTTGGTTCTGCTGCAGATTAGATTCTGTTTTTCTGGAAATATTTCTCTCTGGTCTATTGCAAGTGCTCATGAGATTGCTATTCTGAAGCTATTTTACTATATATTTACCACTTCTGGTATATCTGAGTGTTTCACAGATACTTTTAACCTACCTGACTATACAAGATGCATAAACAGAACAGGATTATGAACATATTCGGAAAGTCATACATAGATCTGGAATTAGAAGACATCTCCAAGCCACCTCCACACACCAACACCCAAAACCTTTTTAGTTTGGACTCTACCTGTGATTTTTTTTTTCTTCACAAAATATGGCAGTTGAGGTCCATGCCTGAATCCTTTGCAGTCACACTGAGTCTACAATTTAAAAGGCTAAAAACATTCAAAGGGAAAATAATAATAAAGAGCATTTTCCATCTCTATTTGACCTCTTCCATAACATTGTGTGAATGAAATGACTTTTATTGTAATTTCCTCATAAAGATACCTCTTGCCAGAGCTACAGCATCTCTGAAAACATGGCTCAGCTACAAATATCAGTACTAAGTACTCCGATTTTACACAGATATAGCTGAGAACAGAAATGTTCCCTTATTAGTCATCCGTCTGCTTTTATGAGCAGGTCTTGCCTATACTTAAAAGTGACAACAGTCAGATATAGGTATGCATATAGATATATATTTGTTTATTTATTTGCTTCCCAGCTTCAGCTATACTGACAAACCCTTAATTTTTCTCTATGCGTTTAATCTAACAAGAAAAAAATGAGTTAAGATGTTAAAAAAATTCATTTAATCTAAAAAAGACTTGCTGGCATGTTTACACCAATTGATTTATACCAAAAAATCCTCTTTATGTATAGACAAGTGCTAATGTTCATACATACTGAGTAAAGAGAAGACCTTCTTTTTAAAGGTCATCAGCATATTAGACTCAGTCTCAAAATATGTGTGAGGAGATTTGTCAGACTAGTTTTACATTAAAAGTTTTGAACAATGCATTTTATTGCAATGAAGACAGTGTAGGCAAAGCCTATTTAAGAGTCTTTGTATTTCCCAGGTGCCTTAGGCAGTTGCCTTTATATAAAGCAAGTTACAGAGGGGTTATCCACTGTATACAAAAGCACCTACTTTTATTTTTTAAATAGAAGATGCATGTATTTCTGCTTCACGTGACAGATTCGTCTCCATATCTTCTGACAGCTTAGGTCTTCAGGAGAACTTTCATCACTAAAGAGAAAGACATGTTAATACTAGTAGGTTTGCCCTAGGATTTCTGCTTTTGGATAGTAAAGCTCTACTGATTGCACTAATTTAGCTACTGTATTTAGAAATAATACAGCATAATATTAGAAACATTGTATAAAAAATGACATGTTTTTATCACTCTTAAGATGCAATTGACTCACTTAGGATAGCTGTAACCTAAGAATTAGCTCCTAACCTATGAGACAGACCTTTCCAGTGACATGAAAATACAATCCAGATGAAGGAAGGTTTATGGAAGAGAGCAAAAAGGAGACAGGGAGAAGAGAAATGAACCAATGGATAGATTTATAACTGAGATTCAGCTATAAAAATCTTGGGAACTCACAACCTAGGGGAATTGTGACTTGCATCCTTGGGTATTTCTTTGACTTTTTACAGATAGGAATTCAAGGAAAACTGTAGGTAGTCACTGAGTGTTTAAAAGTTGTATGGTTTTCTCTTTCTTTCTTTCTTTCTTTCTTTCTTTCTTTCTTTCTTTCTTTCTTTCTTTCTTTCTTTCTTTCTTTCTTTCTTTCTTTCTTTCTTTCTTTCTTTCTCAAACTTAACAGAAAATCTTGCTATGCATATATAAAAACCTCCCTCTGCCCACCCACAATTTTAGTTTTCATATTGGCCAAAGAGCTGAATGAAATTCAGCTGAATGAAATTCAGCTGAATGAAATACATTGTTTATTCCTGATCCAAATAAGAAACTTAGGTTAGGGTAAAAATTCAGTCATTGGGCAAAATCTCTGAGGGGACTGACTGTGAAAAAGGGGCATTTTGTTTTGATAGGGCTTACTGAACTCTGTTGAGCTGATTAGTAATACTCATATTTCAAGAAAGTCTGAAAACCAACAACAGTAAAATTCAAAGTAGAAGAAGCTACTTTTCAGTTATGACTAGTTTGGATCAGAAGCCATTTTATTTGGGAAAAAAGACATTAAGAATAAATCTTAATTAAAATTGGACAAAATAAATCAAATAATAAATTACCAATCATATTGTAGTTTAAGTTAACTTCTTGTTAGGCAAAATAAAGTGTTGAGAATTTTACAACGAGTATAAAATCTATCCCTCATATCTGGAATTGATAACATGCTGTGTCTCATGGCATTATTTATGCAATGATTTCACTCCTAAATCTGTTTGCAGAGAATTGTGCCTCAAAAGTCCTATAGCCAAATCAAGCTATAAATGAGGTGCACATAGTCATGTGCAGTTACAGTAACAGTGTAGGCAGTTAAAAAATTGGAAAAAAATTCAAACAAATATAATAAATNCACAAAATCAATCAAATAATAAATAACTTACCAATCATATTGTAGTTTAATTTAACTTCTTGCTAGGCAAAATAAAGTGTTGAGAATTTTACAAGGAGTATAAAATCTATCCCTCATATCTGGAGTTGATAACATGCTGTGTCTCATGGCATTATTTATGCAATGATTTCACTCCTAAATCTGTTTGCAGAGAATTGTGCCTCAAAAGTCCTATAGCCAAATCAAGCTATAAATGAGGTGCACATAGTCATGTGCAGTTACAGTAACAGTGTAGGCAGTTAAAAAATTGGAAAAAAATTTCAAACAAATATCATAAGTTCTCCATTAATATCAATCTTTCAATCAGAACTGTGTGGCTAAAAAGGGACTAACACAAACAGAAGTAATCAAAAGGTGGTTTAGAGTAAAAATTCCTTGCAGCCTTAAAAATCCTGAACCTTTTTAATTGGTAATCATCCACATATACTTCATCAGTCAAGAGAAGTTCAGTACTGGAATAGAGAAACAGAAATGGTCAGCTTTGTTTTGCATTTACACAGATGACTTAAAAGGACTGCAGAACAGTATATACGAACATATATATGAAGTGGATACTTCAACAATGTGGTTGAACTTTATGGATTTCTGTCAACCAGTATCATGAAATGCTCTACAGTTGTCAGGGTTGGAGCAAATCCAAGAAAGTCAGTAACAGTTTACCATATTTATTAAGACATCAAGCAAACATTTCTTAAAATATTTGTCATCACAGAACAGTGTATGTTATGAGCACTTTGGTATTGTGTGACTTGACCAGAATTTCCACCTGCTTTGGACTGTTTTTACATTTGCTCATATTTCTTAAGATGTATTGTCAATGGTTTAAAACACAATTTGGATATTTCTGCTCTCAGAAAAAGTAACCTCAATCGGATTCTCTTTCCCTCCATTGTAATGAATATATTCTTTTGCCTTCCTCCATATCTACATTTTTTACATTTCTTTGAACAGCTCACAATATGATGCTTCTAGTGCTTTTTTAGTGAGAAATTTCATCAGCTTCTGAAATATCTCTGAGTTGCTGTTCTAAGGACATGTAAAAAAAAAAAATCTGTTTTAGCAAATTACCTTGAGAAGTGCAAGACAGAAAAAACCTGGACGGATTTTCCTGTCAGGAGTAATTTAACCTTTGCTTTCAAAAGATTTATTCATAATTTGATCTATAGTCCACCCAGTTTGGGAATTAGATGCTACCTGCATTTGTCGGAGCCTGTAAATTTGACAGGCAATCAATTTTTAGGCAATTGTGAGACATTTCTTAACACTTCAGCTGTATGTCCCATCTGGAAGCAAATTTGCCAAACTGGTTATTCTTAACACATGCAGAATCATTTCTTTTTGTTCTTGACAGATTTTTTTTCAGGGATGTCAATTTCCTTCCCTATCAGTTTATTAGTAAAATCTAAGTATCTTTATACAGTGGCTCCAGCCAACTGCAAGTAGAGCCTGAAATAACTAAATAAGACATTACTGCGTTTACTGACATCTCAGCCAACATCTTTTGCTCAGCCTTCTCTTGCCAGCAACAAAAAGTAAAAAATCCAAAAATACAACAAGTTTCCAACCCTATTCTTAACATGAACTAGTATTTTCTAGATTATTCAGAAGCCAAAGTTAGTTATCACAGAATAACTGTCACAGAATATTGGCCTGAAACAATGGCCTTAGAAGTAATGTTCTCTGAGCTGTACAATCAATCTGTAAAAAGACAAGTCTGATGTAGTTCATCTCTTGGCTCCAGTTTCTGGTAAAGAAGAGTTTCACAGTTAAATACACTTGCCATCTGCACAGGACAGTAAATCAGATCCCATTGTTAAAAATGTCTCCTGAAAAGATCCCTTTAAATACCTTTGATGTCATAGTTTTAAAACCCTGACTTCTTTTTGATGTGTCCAGGTCCCTTCTCCGATGGCATTTCCAAATGTCCCCACTGGTTACCTCTTTCTTACAGATCTAACAAAGAAATAATGTTGGACATTGACTGGACTCAAGAGAAGGTTTAAAAGTTAGCATCCCTTTTGCTAGAAGACAGTGTTTGGGAATTCTTACTACTTCATCCATCTTTCTGTTCCCCCCGGGTGGCTGGGAAGGACCATCCCATCTTGGCTCTGGCCCTCCGCTCCTGCTACTGTTGTTGATACTGCTGCTGACTCTCTGTTGTCTTGATTGATGTCTTGCTGACAGGCACATAAATCATGCCTGTTCATAATGGTTAATTTTGGTATTTGCATGTATTAAGCATGTTTTAGCTCTGAGACACTTAGCACCATGTGTGCTGCATTCATTCTGCTACCTCAGGGCCTTGGAGGGAGAGGAAGGGAGTTTTCCATTTATAGATATTTTTGTTTGGGCAGTGGGGAGAGCAGAGACCATTGTTAAAAACCCATCCAGATGAACAGGAATGAACTTTGCAGCTGCAGCACAATTCTTTCAGACTACAAGACCCTACAGGATATATTGTCTGGCCGACAGCGTATCGGCAGCTGCATACAAAGATGTATCTGCAGTACCACTGAGTTTTGAACCATGTGCTGGGGTATGAGTGCAAAAGAAAGATATTTCTTAGACACCAAGGCCTTTAGTGTTTCACACAGGCTTTCTTAGATACTTGGTCTTTTACAGATGATTTTTGAAGAAGGTGCAATTCTGATTTCATAGATTTTATCACTATAATTTTTTCCCCCTGTTGGCCTGAAACAACCAAGTAATTATTCTTATTATTTCATAATATAATTATCAGTCAAGGATCCTATGTTTCTGTCCTCTCCAAAAGTTCTCTGAAGGGAACAATTTGTCCCAGAATTTGGCAGCCTGGACAGCCAGCAGTTTTTACAAATCCTCCTGATGGGAATGAAGTTTTGGCAGCTGATGGAATCGCAGAGGTATGTGAAAGTCAAGACTGAAGAAAATCCAGGCTCAAACCTCCAAATCTGCAGAGAGATTGTCCCTTTGGGGATCTCCAGTTCTTCGATAGCTCAGGTCATGGAGGCAGCCTGTGACCTTCCCCAGGCAGTTGTAGAAAAGAAAGTTAAAGGCTTGAACCATTTTCTCCTTTGTTGACAAGGCAGTTTTCTTTCCAAAACTGGAATTGGAGAGCAGATCTCCTACCTGGCATTGTCCATTTCTGATGATAATCACTAGTTTTACTTTTTACTATTAAATTTTTAACACGGTTACTGGTATCATTTTGGGCTTTGGGCTTTGCACTATTCCAAAAGATACTCTGCATAGTTTGCAGCTTACAACAGGTCAGATATCATTTTCACATGATCAATTTTTCATGATGTAGTTTCTAGTTTCCCTTTAGACAATATGAAGGAATCTGCATGTTTTTATTCTTCTAGAAGCCACCTTAGTATCGAAAGAAAAAAATATTGTAACACAGCAAAATATTGTAGGATGAACCCCAGTTTAAACAGACATCTTTCAAACAAACTTTACAGCTGGAGCTGTAATACAAGTCCAGAAGAGTCACATTAAAAAAAAAAAAAAAAGGAAAATAGTTTTGTGGACATTTACATTCTATAGAGAGAATTTTCTTTTCAGAGAGTTACATTTTTCTGTCATTTTGTAAACATTCTCATCACTCTATAATATTTTTCCATTAAAAAATGGGCCACATGACAGAGAAAAGTAGTCACAAGAAGTCCTTATGATGAAATAGGTCCATATCTTCTGCTCCTGGGAATTGAACCCAAGCCCTTTGGCATAGCAGAGAGCAGTGATTCTTGTAAATGTCAGTGATGATTAATTAGGGGCCTGGCTTGAACATACCTATTGAAGTAAAGCTGCCATTTATTTCAGAGGGTATTTTGCTCAATCAAAAAGAAATGCTCAAATATTATATAGCTAAAACTCACACTGAATTTAGAAAATACTAGGTTCTGAAATAATGAAAGAATTTTTTTCCCAGCACAAAATGGCACACAAACCATTCTCCAAAGAAGAAGACCAAGGATTTTTCTTCAGGCTCATTTAGACTGAAGATACTGCTCTTTCACAGAACTTTTTCAGGTGTGGGACACAAACACAAACACTGAGATCTTTTGGCTTGCAAAAGCAACATGTTCTTCTGCAAGAGGAGGTATTGTTGATTTCCAGGGTGCTTCCAGACTATTAAGAGTGTTTTTCTAGGGAACATGACACTTTTAATATTAAGTGACAAAAAAGAAACAGGAGAGAATCTAGTGCATGTGAGATGAAGAAGTGGGAAACTTAAAGTGGGAAGTGTTAGACAACAAAGAGGTTATTGGAGAAAACCCCAAGGTTGTTTTGAAAAAGGGGAGATAGAAAAAGGGAGTAGTAAAAGGTGTTCCAAGGAGAAGGTGCCTGTCTTTTTTTACTATATGAACCCTGAATGGTTCTTGACTGACAAATTTTATAAAGACCCCAAGGATTAAATTTTTTGTACTCCTGTGATTAGCTAAACATGGTAAAGTTTAGACACTGGTTCTCCACCAGGATGAGACTTCCTGGCACATCTATAAGGATTACTAAGACAGTTTTCAGATGATACAGAATTGGAAGTTGCTGAGAGGTCCTATAGAGAGACCTCGACAAATTAGATAACTGGGAAATCACCAATCCTATGAAGTTCAACAAGGAAAAGTGCCAGATTCTTTACCTAGGATGGAAAACTGTGGATGTATGGACAGACTGGGAAATGAGAGGCTGGAGAACAGCACTGCAGAAAAGGACCTGGGGGTCCTGGTCCATGGCAAGATGAACATGAGTCAGCAGTGTCCTGGCAGCCAGGAGGGCCAACCCTGTCCTGGGGGGATCAGGCCCAGCATCACCAGCTGGGCAAGGGAGGGGATTGTCCTGTTCTGCTCTGCTCTGCTCTGCACTGGGGTGGCCTCACCTCCAGACCTGGGGGCAGCTTTGGGTGCCACAATATAAGATATTAAACTATTGAAGAGTGTCCAAAGGAGGGCAAAAAAAGATGGAGAAAGGCCTTGAGGGGAAGCCGTGTGAGGAGCAGCTGAGGGCACTTGGTCTGTTCAGCCTGGAGAAGACTGAGACGAGTACCCAATGCAGTTACAGCTTCCTCATGAGGCAAAGGGGAGGGGCAGGCACTGATCTCTGCTCTGTGGGGACCAGGAACAGGACCTGAGGGAATGGCTTGAAATTCAGTCAGGGGAGTTCTGATATCAGAAAAGAGATTCTTCACCCAGAGGGTGGCTGGGCACTGAAACAGGCTCCCCAGGCCAGTGGTCACAGCACCAGCATGACAGAAATCAAGAAGAGTTTGGACAATGTTCTCAAGCACGTGGTGTGAGTCTTGGGGTGTCCTGTGCAGGGCAGGGAGTTGGATTCAATGATTCTCGTGGGTCCTTTCCAGCTCAGCACATTCTGTGATTCCGTGATCTTTTCTTTAAATATGGGGATTTTTTAAAAACTAATTTTATTTGTTAATATTTTAAGCTGATTTCTCTCTCCCTGAAAGTATTTGTATACTTGTCCTTACATAAAACATTTCTGCAGAGGTGTGGAATATTTTAAGACACCTCAGAAACGTTCTTCCCTGGATTTGCCAATAGCATAAGGATTCAGCAGATGGCAGGATGTGGCCAGTTCAAGACAGCCAAGAATCTGGGCCCCCACCCTCCTTTCTGAGCATGTGTAACCAAGCTGTCTGTCAGACAGTGGGAGAGAGACCAGTGTGGGAACTGCATGTACTATTGGAAAGCTTTTTAATGAATATCACTGTCATAATTAAGAAATTATCTTTATGCATTTAAACAGAGGCCCCACTTATGTGCTGTATGAAATTCTTACTTTGCATCTCTGGAAATCATAGAATATTTCTTTGCATTGGCTAGGAACCCACAACTTAGCACATGCATTATGGCAAGTATGAAAGGATTTTTTTTATGATCCATTAAGATTAAGAAGTACATACACCCATTGCCAACAAGCACACCATCTAATCAGTCTTGCATTCCATTATTCTGTTTCATACTATTTTTGATGGGAAAATTCCACTGGGTGGGCCGTCATCCCTTTTATAAATTAAGGAATAAAATAAACAAACAAATAACCCACTCACAACCCAGACTCTTTCTAAGGCTCAGAAGGTTCTCATATATTAACTGACTAACAAAGGCAAAGTAACGTCTATTTTGCATTTAAGTTCAAATGATTTAAATGAAAATTAATGGCAGTTGTGCACATTTGGGAAAGTAAGGATAGAGTCTGAAATACAACACTATTGCCTGTTTTTTATGGATTTGGAAGGCTTGCAACCCAGCTTTCTATCAGGGGAGAAATCAGTGATACAGAATATCTTAGAATCATTTATTTATACTGTGTACAACAGTCACTGAACATAGGTGGTCATAGACTACATGCAGGCAAAACCTTTTCAGAAGTCTTAACCCAAAAGCCACTTTCAGGTTCTCAGGAAATATTTCTCACCAAGAACTAAATCTAATCAGAGACCACGAGATAGGCTGAACTCCCTGGTTGTTTACAAAAGCTCCCCCATAAACCTGAATCACCAAAAACTAACAGTACAACATTCCTTGAAAGTGCATGTATTCCTTGTAGATTAAGAAAAGGAATGTGTAAGAATATATTTAACATGACCACCTGGTGACTCCACTCCTACCAATACAAAAGAAAGTTAGTATTTTAAAAGATGTTTAAGACTCTCCGACTTTAGTGTAAATAGGTTTTATGTTCCAATAAAGATTAAACACCCAACTCCACTTACAAATAGGATCCAAATCTGGCCAGCATGTAGCCCCCAGGTGCAGTGCTGAACATTGGCATGAATATTCTTTAGGCATGGAGGTGGAGTTATGTGCCCAAATTCAGTCATCTGCACTGAATGTCTGAGCTTTATGCCAACACTCTCTCTTTTACCTGTGAAGAGAAACAGTTGTTTCTAAGGTGGCAGTTGTCTCATCCTAAACTAAGTGACTGAACTAGATGTGATGAGACTTTAATAACAATAAAAAGTCCGTCAAAGGGGACTGGCTGAGGCATGGTTTTCTACATTGCAGAGGTCTACATTTGGGTGAGATGAATTCCACTGCTTGTGTTTGGGCAGTTTCCACACAGAGAACCAGCCCTGTTTTGCCATTAATGAACGGCTCATCACCTAGTTTGTGTTTGGACTCAAGCAAGCTCTAAAAGGAAGGTGTCAAATCCTCAGGGAGTTACAATGCTGGAGGCCTCTCAGGGAGTACCAACATGCTCCAACAAGAGAAGAATCTTAACAAAATGTTGCTACGGCATCTTACTTTCAAAACCCTAGGCAAGAGCTCTCACTGAGCATGTAACTGTGACCACATCTCCCTGGCAGAGGGAGGATCATGTTCCCCTTTACCCTGTGAGATGCCAGAATGGCATCTCCCACCTTCTCCAGGAGCATCGTAACCCTGTTCACAGGGCTCTGACTTTCTTGCTGGAGATTTCTATCAGGCCAAAAGATTAAAACATTTCTCGAGCCAGAAAGAGAGAGCAGGTGTGACTGTGATTAAAGACTTAAAGGCATAGGCAAAGGGAGAATTGGGTGAACTGGGTTACAGGCAGTTCTGTGAGAACTGTTTTACTGTTTGGCATGAGATAAATCCTGGATAAAATGTACGAAATGCAAAAACAAGAAAAGATACGTCTCACAGGAGGAAAAGTATTTCATTTGAGCAAAGGAAATCAGAGGTAATATTGTAGTTTCACAACACATGTCATTTTTAATAAAATCTGCAGGTGGCTTGCTTCTTGTGTAGCCTAATGCTACAGAAAGCAGTTGACTGTGAAAGTGTAAAATTGGAGTAAACCAACAGCAAATAACCCCAATGTTTAGACATTTAACTGACTCTACATTCATACAGCTAGCATGCTATTGCTGTGAACACATCCTACATAGCTGGGAATTTTTTGCATGTGTCCTTTGAATTTCAAGAGCAGAAAATAGGAGTCAAGTTTATTAAAGTTGATAAGGGAGGTGGGAGATTTTGTAGGAGTGTGCTTAAGAATGCTGACCTCTCCCAGACTTTCTTCAGTTAACTTTCTTGTGAGTCTTCAAATCCCAGAGGCTTTGGAGCTCAATTCTTAAACTGTAGTAACGTATTAAGCAAATATTTTAATAGCTTTTCAACTCTTGTTCAAACACATGCATTGCTCAGCAGCAGTTCAAGGGTTAATAAAAACACACAAACATAATTTATTACAAGTTTTTCCTCAATGTGCAGAATGAAGACATTTTCAGTAACACATTAGCCATTTTGCTGCTCATACAACATAAAATGAGCTGTTTAAGTCACATATCAATTATGAAAACACTGGATTTTTCTGCTGTTTTGTGCTGGAGGATCACAGCTCACTTTCTGCCAGGAAGAACAACATTCTCAGAGGTGCCCTTCATGTTAGGGCTGATTTTACTCCACACTTGGAGACTGCATAGCTCTCATTTTCACAGCAAGGGAGACTTTTGTATTCTTCTTGGACATTTAGCTCTTTCTCTGGAAAAAGGAGTCTTATCCATAACAAAATCTGACATCCAGAAATGATAGCATTCAAACTCTATGGTGTATACGTTTCCTACTATGTTAGTTAGTAATCAGATCAGTAAAACCCTCATGACTGTTGCATCAGTTTCAGCAAGCACTGAAATGCTGCACAGCAGATTCTGGAAGGAATGTAAAAGTCTGCTCCATGGGGATGTAACTTCTTGGGGAATAAGGCACAGTGTTTTGACCCAAGTTTGAATTTGTTCTGGACAGAGGCATAAGTAATACAAACATCCCTTGGTGGTTTTTAATGACTTTGTCCCCAGTACCTTCATAAGGTGGTCACTACTGGTCACTAGGCCATCAGCTTGGCCACTGTCAGTCACTTCAATAAGTTCCTACAGCACATGGCCAGTGAAGTAAATGGAAAGGATCTAAAAATGTGGGTGAAGTAGGTGAACCTCAAAAGCACTCCAAAGGGTCATGTGGGTCATTTAAATGCCTTTGCTGTCAGCTGGGTGGTTGGCATCTCATGGGAGCACCCTTGAGAGATCAGATTGGATAGAAAGAAATGTATGAGCAACTGATCTTGGAATATCCCAGAAATACAGCTCATTTTCTCCTAATTCTGGAACTTCAGGAAAGACTATGGTTAGAATTTAAAAATAAAATAAAATAAAAGTTCAGAAGTATCCTTCTTTCATCCAGTTTGGCTGGATAATCATCTTCCACCCAGTCTAATTGATGTTTATTTCTTCATTTTGTATGGGCTGGTGGCATTGATGCTAACTAAAAATTTCTAATTTTTACTTCTCTTTGATGGAGATATTCCCAAACTAAAAGATGTATGCAATTTTGATGTAGCTTAAATCTGTACAGCTCTCACTATATTGTTTCAATAGATTAAACCCAGAACTTTATACTAAAACAAGCCTCAAGCCTGGGACAAATGTGGGCAGAAACTCAGACTCAGTTTTATTCACTGTTAATTTTTAAATTTAATTTCTAAGTTGCACCTTTAAAATGTGGTTTGTTGTTTCATGTGTGTTAAAGATGCTACATTACAATGTCTGAAGTACAAATCACACCTTATTCAGATGTATCCTCTAAGTCATTTATATGTACTCTGTAAAGTTTATCCCATACAGATTTTTATAGTTAATTCTGTTCACAACAGAAAGTTTACTGATAAACAAAGGACCTGTACACTCAGATAGTTTAGACCAGACATTTTTAAACTAAATTCTAATTTATAATTCCTTTACCTTTATACTAGAACAAGATGTCTAAACCTAGGCAAAGAAAAATCGTGTAATGTTTCTGTTTAATTTCCTTGGTAGTAGAGATGAAAATTCTAGACTGAAATGATATTGTATGACATGAACCAACAGTCTGACTAAATAGTCTTTCCCTTCACTTTTGGCTGTCTGGATCAACTCTGATGAGTTCAATAAAAAAAGTACACAACTGATTGTAATCTCCTCTATGCTAATTTTACATGAGTGAAATTTTGCTGGCTTTGATTGCTTTACTTCTGAGTTATACCAGAGCAAGATTACTGAGGAGTTGAAAATGTCAGTCCTTGTTGGTGTAAACAGGTGTAGCTTTAATGAAAGGATCATAGTCATGTGCCTGTAAACAAAGAGAAAAATAAAATTTTCTGTTTGTTTCTAATCTCAGAGTTACAGTTTACACTGTCTATTTAAATAAGAAATCTCATGTATAACTCCATAAACAATAAAGAGACATTCCAGGTACTTTGCCAGGAGGACTATACTTAGCAAAAGGAAGGAATGTTGAGGTCCACCTGTAAAATTATTTGTCCCTATAAACAATAACAGGCATATGTTCTACATCATATTTGGGCCCAGTCTCTGCGGCCCAGAACCAAAGTAAACACATTTTTCTGATGTAATTGTTTATTCTAGTTGAATTAGTGCAATGCAGTCATAGCTGTGAGAAAAATTTTATTTGCATCAGCTCTCAACCAGAGCTCAGAGAGGTTGCCTACCTGGCAAATCAGCAACAGTAGCTTGTTTTCACAAAGTCCTCCAAGCTTTTTACTCAGAGGAGCATATAAAAACATTTTAAAGCATGGGTTGTAGGCCTTCTTCAGCTGACACTTGAGTAAATCAGAAGTAACTGCAGCGAAGTCAAATGCAGCCCTCCTGGTATGTATGAGATGGGCTTTATGTTGCACTCCCTTGCTGTTTACTTGGCACTCAGGGGCATGTACCCACACGCTGCTTGGGCACACACACCACAGCATTTTCCTCATTCCCTTTTTTCCCAGTGCAGGTGCTGGCCACCAGACGAATGTGTAGTAATATCAACAATAACTGGAGCCCTCTACCTGGATGCTTCACCAGAAAGGCCAGCATTACACTAACTACTCCTGTGGAAGGGGACAACTACTTCCACCCTTAACTGTCCTCATTCACATGCCTAAGAGAGGAGGGAAAGTGAGAAAAGAATGCAAAAGTTTTCACCCAGCACAACAATACTGTGTGCTTTATACACAATATAGTTCTGAAGGAAAAAGGGTAAAGTTACAATGGCAAGGTTTTTTTTTTCAAAGTTTTAAAAGTTCAGCATAAGCTTCTAGATATACTAAACTCAACAAAACTCTCTTTTTATTTTGGGAGGCTCACTAAGTTTTAGTAGGATTAAAATCTCATATGCCTTTGTAGCTGAGTATATTAAGTAATAAATAAGCCACAGGTGAGCAACTAAGCCTGGGAAACATGGGAGTAAATACATAAAAATGCTAGCTGACTAAAACTATTTGCAAAAGTGAGGTGTTCTTTCGTACATGTTTTCAGGAATGAAAGGGATTGTACAATTCTATTTATTCCGGATTTCTTGGATTTTAAATACGGAAGTTCCATTTTTTTATTCTTAAAATGTATTATTTCTTTGAAACCAAACAAGCAAACAAAAACACATTTTACTCTTTTTAAGGGGCAGTCAAAAGTGATATAAAAAATTTTTAAGGAAATAAAAGTTTTCCAAGGTTTTTTTTACCAGACTCCTGACAAAGTTCCATTTTAATTTTAATATGAATTTTTACTATTCACCCATTCCCCATTATGTATAGAGATCTCTTACTCATGTAATTTAAGTAATCCTGAGAAGATTCAGATTATTTCTTATCAGCAATGGAAGGGATGAATGGAGAAAGAGAAGTTGGGAAAGGAAGTGACAGAGAATAAGACAGCAGTTGTAAGTCTAAGGCACTCTCAATGTGCTTTTGCTGTACTTTAGCAACAAGTAAAGTGCAAGGGCAAGAGCAGATAGTCACAGGAGTTTTTGGTGTGACTGCCTGAAGACTGAACTTACTATTTCATCACAGAACACCAAATTGAGAAATCTCACTGGCAAAGCGTATGCACATGGTAAGAAACTGATGTAGCATATTTCTATCCAGTATTCCCAAGTGATCCTCAGAAAGTCATCCAATTATTTAAGAGACAAACAATATTTCTTTCTCCTTTTTATTTCTTTTGCACATATACAAATAACTAATGCTAAAAGCTATCTGTCTTCTGTTTCCTATATTGTTACACAGGTGGTTCATTCATTGAAAACACCCTCTGCCGTTCCAGATAAATTATTGTACAAACAAACAATGGAAACCTCTGCCCTGGCAACTGAAAAGAAAAATCCCGGCCATTGCATTTGTAAGGTTTCTGCAGCTTTACTCACTCTTTTCAATCAAATCCTTCTGTGAATCAAAAAGAATTAGCCATAAGCCATTTTAAACAAAAAGATGTACATCTGGAAAGAGATTACCTAAGCACAAATGTACAACAGAAATCTGCGAGTCACAAAATGATAATCTTTTTACATTCTTAAAGTCTTAAGCCAAAATGCTTTGCTTATATTGTAAGATTTCTGTTTGGGCCTCTTCTGTCTGTACTCTTTCATGAAATGAACTCTTTAATATGAGTAGGGAAATCTGGTTCTAGATGTTTAGCTGGATTGAGCAGCCTGTTAATTTTTATACTCCTGCCTATGCTGATCTTTTCTAGTGTAGATGTGGCATTAACCAGTATAAAATCAGTCTTTGTGTTTGCACTTTCTCCTCTAAAAACATCTTTCTCGTCTTGTTAGTTTTTCACTCAGACAATAGAAGCTATTTATGCGCAGAACATAAGGTTTTCAGTACTACTTTTAACCTGAATTTCTTAGCAGATTAATGGCAGAATCTAGGGTATTTAACTTCTGCCTAAAACTCCAGCATCTAAGACTAGTAGACACCTTCCTAGCTGAAAATCTCCCACAGAGGCTTTGCAAATTTTAGTGCTCATGCAGTGCCAGAGATGTCTGCTACTAAGGCACAGTGCTTAGCTCTTCCCAACAAAGTGATCCAGGACAGTACAATCTAAATTCTGCCTGACTTCTCCTCAGAAACTGAAGTTAGTGTGCTCAGAACCAGAACTAACTGAAGTCGATGGAGACAGGAAGGGGAATTAATTTTATAAGCAATTGCACTGAATAGTAAGGAAAACAACAAACATAAGAGGAAAAGCCAAAATCGTGAGTTACTTGTTGACTTAGGAAAGAGAGAGAGAGATAGAGAGAGAGGAAAGTAACACATTCTGGCTCTCCCTTGTAAGTTCTGAGGTCTCCTACACCTTTCTCCAGGAACAGGGAACTGAGGCAATTGGTTTAGGGTTGTCTACACCTAGGGCTTTCTGTCTGTGTGTGTAGATGGACACCCTCTGATAGCTCTTGATGTTGATGACTGATTTTAACCACATCTTATATATCTCTCAGAGATTAAGTTCCATCATGCACTGTGAAAACAGACATCTAGGTAAAGGTAAGAGGCCTTATTGGTGCTGCTGAAGGAAAAGCTATGGTACAAACTCAACTTTCCCTAGAAACCAGAGAAAAGCTTCATTTGACCTGTGCTCATAATTAGTCATTGGAGGAGGCAGACTTCTCTCCTCTGAGGGCTCTGTCATATCTAGTAATTTATTTTCTCTCGTTTTTGAATATTCACATATTTTTCCTCACTTTGGAATATTCATATCTCTTCCCCATGTAGATTGTCTAACAACCATCAAGAGCAAATTAATGCTGCAACATTCACATCTGTCATCTAAAACTGTCAGCCAATCATGAAACACAAACCTGTCAGAAAAAATGCATTTTCTTGACTACTATGAAATGACCTCTCTTAAATACTTCAACCAAATTTCTTATTTAAAAGGAATAAAAGACATATTTCCAGTAAAAAATAATTCACTGAAAAAATGGAGTGAAATTAAAAAAAAGTAAAAGGAGAACGTGTGTAAATTGACAGATTGTCTTCTGGGAGCAAATAAAAGGGGAAGGCATAGCACATTTGTGCAAGTGTACTATTGGGACTGACATGCTCAGCATTGATAAAAGTGTTTTCCTAGTAAAAACTAGAATATTTCACCCTTTACTATCCTGAATTTAGCAGCCATAAGCTGGACTTTACCCATATGAAAGGGGTACTGCAGGATAGGTTGCAGTCGTAAATAAATTCTAGAAGAGTTGGAAGGGCAGTGGTATTTTTTCATACCTCTCAAACATCTCAAGGATTTTGTTCCATGATTACCATTTCTCAGACATGACTGTTTCAATAGTGAGAAGAAGTCTAGGAGAAGACACACTTTTGATTTTAAATAGAATAAAATAAAAACTAGCTTATGGAGAATCAGAAGATCAGTGCTAGAATAGCTGAGAAACCTTTGGAATAAAAAACAGGAATAAAAATATGTTTGCAAATGTTATACATGCATTATGATGGGCTCTTGCTAAAATGGGCAAGAGAAAAGAATCTAATTTTCTTTGCATTTTATTGAGACGGGCAGCCAGAAGTAGTCCCCTATGGTCTATAATAGAGAAAAAAAGCCAAGGCTGGAGTAGCACCAATGTCAGATATTAGGCTGGAAATGAGTTGGAGTCTTTGATTTTTCACAGGCCAACTGTACAGGTTTTACAGGAGCACAAAATGAGTTTCATTCCATTCTTCCTCAAGGTCTCAAAAGACCTTTGAAAAGAGTTAGGAAATGTTTGCAAGGTGGTGTGCAGTAGCACCTTTCATAAAGAGGTAACAGAAAGCAAACCACTGCTTGTGCAATAAAATAGCATTTTACCTCTTTGAGGGCATTCTGCCATGTTTTTTTTTTTTAACTCTGTCAGCTTCCACTTTGAGATAGCCAGGCCTCCTGATGGAAATGCCAGAGTTTCCAGTATGGTCTGTGGTAAGAGTGGATGTATTTGAGTGACTCTAGAGAGAAGTCCTGTCTGTGTGACTTATATACCCACAGGAAAGGTAAGAATTTGACCTAGGCACTCTAGTTTACTATGCCCAGAACATTTAGACAGAAGCTCAGAACTTATTCTATGTGAGCTGGATGAGCTTACACATTCATCAGAGACTCATGTTTTGAAACTCTGCACGTATTTTGTCAGAGTTTCTTGACTTTGTATTACTCATTCACAGTCAGAGCATTGAAATGTTTAAGGACCTGACTGAGTTCATTTACTCAATGCATCCAATAATTTGGTGACTGGTTTTGTGTTTAGCGTTGGTTTCTACAATGGGATCTCATGAATAAATATGATTATTGTTACAGCTTCTTGAATTAATTAAAAGGGATTGGTTTGTTTTCCACAATACTCCTTTATTTTGTAGAAAGTAACAAGACTTAGACTCCTGGACCCATCCCTTTTTATGCATATGAGACATCTTATAATACATCTGAATGCACAGATTCATTGTTTTAAAATGCATTTGCTCCACTGAACTTGAATTTTATTGTGTGTATACCAGGTGGATAAGTGCTTTTAAGAAACTGCTTTTGCAGTTGTGCTTTTTGGTGATTGTTTTCCTTCCAAATTTATATTCCACATATGTTCTTTATTAATATAGAGAGAAAAATGCAAAGATGTAAAGATCCTGCCCCTTCCTTAGTGTTCATTTTGGAGTTGTATCAGGGGTACATTGAACAGCCTTGTATCAAGTCATGAACTTAGGAACTGATGATTTTATGAAATATAACCTTAACTTCTATTATAATATAATCCTTATTGTCTTCAAGACACATTTTTTTCTGCAAATGTAGACCTTGCTTTATGTTTTTCTATGCTGATAAGGATGTACATGCCCGCTTCCATCTGATGTAGGTTGTAGCATCCGTCAAATGATCAGATAGGCAATTACTGAGTACAAGCAGCTTCTTCTGAAAACAGTGTCTGAATGCTTTTCCTTGGCAGTGGGTGCATGGTCTAATCCCAGGATAGCAGTGTGTTTGGTCTTCTCATCCGCCTCCTGACAGCTGACTGTAAATCTGGTTTCAAACTTCTTTCCATGTTAAAAATTGAACTGGACAGCCATTTGAAGTACTTTTTCTGCACCAAGAGGAAAGATAAGCTGCTATTAACTTATCAGGGTCTTGTCTATGAAATTAATTAATTTCCTTTTTTTGCTTTAGAGCTAAAACTCTGTTTTCCCCCAGAAAAAATGTAGCAAGAAAAGGTATAAAAAACCATAGCAGAGACAGATGCAGCAGCCAGCCAGCTTTTGTTGTTTAGGTCCACTATAGAAACTGAACTTGGTGTATTTAAGTCTGCGCTCAGTTCCATCTTGTTGATGGAGAAAAACAGCCTGGAAACCCTCATCAGGGCGGTCAGACCGGGAGGAGAGAGGTGGGGATCACCAGGTGGCGCTGGAATATGCTGCGAGCCGAGCTGAGCTGTCGGGCTGGGAGCACCGCTCAGCTCTCCCTTGCCTCTGGTCGAAGGCTGTTGTTTGAAAAGCTGTCAGGAGAAACATCAAAGTTGCCGTATTGCTGCAATGTCCCCTGAAGGGCTATTCCATGAGGCACTGTTTCCTGGGCAGTTGGGTGTGAGTGGAGGTTTCAGAGAATCATAAAATCATAGAAAAGTTCGGGTTGGAAGGGACCTAAAAGATCATCTAGTTCCAATCCCCATGACAAGGGCAGGGACACCTTCCATTAGACCAGGTTGTTCAAAGCTCCATGCAATCTGTCTTTGAACACTGCCAGGCATGGGGCATCCACACTTTCTCTGGGCAACCTGTGCCAGTGCCTCACCACCCTCACAGTAAAGAATTTCTTCCTTATATCTAATCTAAACCTACTCTCAGTCTGAAACCACTCCCCCTTGTTCTACCAGTACATGCCCTTGTAAAAGTTCCTTTCCAAACTTCTTGTAGGCCCTCTTTGGGAACTGAAAGGCTGCACTAAGGTCACAAAAGGGAGCATGTCTTGCTTGGGTGTGGAGCATCCTGCTGATGGTAAAGGCCTGGGGCAGGAAATCTACAGACATCTTCCTACAACAAAAGCACCCAATGGCTCAGCAGAGACCAGTAAACCTTGGACCTGCCTGCATGAACCTGCCTGTCTTGCTGTTCAACTTACCTAACAATTAAATATAAGTGGCTGAAAATATAACATTCAACCTGTGTGGCTGAATAAATACTGTTCAACTTTATGATTAGATTGTATTGTGTTGAATAATGCACCAGGCATTAGTGTTTTTCAGTTGGTGGTATCCCCAAACACCTTGCAACCTCATAATTATGTGCAAGGCTTCTGTGCATTGAACTATTTCGGTTTCAGAGTTAAAAAATAAAGAAACAAGGAAAATCAAAACAAAATCTCCAAATGCTATCAATAATTGAAAAAAAACCCCACCCAATCACAACAGAATTGTACATATTATTTGGGGCTAAAAAGTGAGAAAACTGTATATTTCTTTGAAAATATTTGAGAATCACTAGGGTTGAGATGACCTTCCCTGTTGTATACGAGTTCTTGATATTTTTTCTTGTTAAGTTTGAATTAAAAATGCAATTTTAATTTTTTTTGTGTTGTTCATAGAATCACAGAATATGTTGAGTTGGATGGGACCCACAAGGATCATCAAGACCAACTCCTGACCCTGCACAGCACCATCCCCAAGAGTAATACCATGTGCCTGAGAGCATTGTTCAAATACTTCTTGAGCTCTGCCAGGCTTGGTGCTGTGACCACTGCCCTGGGGAGCCTGTTCCAGTGCCCAATCACTCTCTGGGTGAAGAATCTTTTTCTGATAACCAACCCAAAACTTCCACTCACACAACTTCAAGCCATTCCCTCAGGTCCTGTCATGGGTCACCACAGGACAGAGATCATTGTCAGTCCCTCCTTTTCCCCTCACAGGAAGCTGTAACTGCAATGAAGTCCCCCCTCAGTCTCCTCTTCTCCAGGCTGAACAGACCAAGTGACCTCAGCTGCTCCTCACACGGCTTCCCCTCAAGGCCCTTCACCATCTTTGTTGCCCCCCTTTGGACGCCCTCTAATAGTTTAATGTTTTATGTTGCACTGCCCAAAACTGTGAATAATTTTCAAGGTGAGGCCTCACCTGTTGTTTAGAAATGCAATTTGGCGAAAAGTCAAACAGAAAATTGAAAGCATCCTATTTTTCTTCTGTTTGGAGAAATGGATAACATTCATTTACTTTTAACCTTTCACAGCAAATATTTAGTGTTTCAGCTATCTGTAGCATTTAACTATAACAGTACCCTGCCAGAACTTTAAAATTTACATATTTCTCATCTTTCTTTCCAGTTCCCTAAGAATTTGTGCATTCTTTTCTGGTCACAATTGGTTGGAGAATCTGATTTGTATTCAGTATTAGCATGCTCAGGAAAAGTGCTACCTCTTGCAATATTAAAATCATCCCCTACAGCCTCTGGGGATCTCTATATGGCTCTGATTCTTGTATGACCCAGCTTGATCCTGTTTACCGTGTAAAATTTGATCAGATCACAGCTCAAAGAGCTGTGGTAGACGCACTGTCTGATTTTAACTCCTTGATGGCCTCAGAGATGGTCCTGTATACAGATATGCACATACCTATCTGGGGCTGCATCTGGTGAGGTGCAGAGCAATGTGGCTCTGCTCCAGCAAAGCACTTAACCAACTTCTCACATGGAGCCACTGGGCTAGAGCCAAGAGGGAGGCACTGCGACATGACCTGCATTGTGAATTGCACTCAGATTTATGGCTAGAGCAGGCCTGAAAATGAGGATAGGCAATCCAAACACAGTGTTTATTTTACCTTGAAAGGGGTTATTCACAAAGGTTCCCTTAGTCTAATTGAGTCACTCCCAAAGGTTCCCAGGGGAAGCCCACCTTGCTCCTCTCCCTATAGAGGATGTGTCTAGAGAGAGTAAGCTTGTGGCAATCAAGAGTAGCTTTATGAATACTCTCAAAAATGTAATGCAAATTGTGTTTTTCTAACCTGCTCCAGTTCTTGAACTCTGGGTAATGTTTTTGAAAGTTTTTAAAGCATTCCAACATTTTTGAAAGTGTTACTGCTTCACTTAATCCTTGTGTAGTATCTCGAGCCATGTGTATTGCTGAACTTTCCTTGGAATGCTGGTGTTAAAGACAGCTTTATTCTTGCAGATTTTCAGTTGTTCTTGCAGTTCACTGACTGAGGTGTGACACTGACATGTCTGTGTATCATATGATGTTGGTTCTTTCAGTGATAATTTGGACAAAGATGATTCAGGTTTCCAAGTTGTTAGAGCAGCTTTAAGCCTTTCAGCCAGCCAAATACAATGACAACATTTGAGTTGAACAAGTGGAGAGTAAGATATTAACAGGGACACTGGGTTTACACCAAATGTGTAATCTGGGTGATAAAACATTAAAATGACGATACATGACCCTGGGATATTTTGTAGTAGAAATGCATTTGAGAGTGTGTCAGAGCATCTATTTTTGTACATTTTGCATCCTTCATATTTTTAATTTTATGTTTATTCTCTTCAAAGTGTTCTTAAGTTTGTTCTGTATGCAGAATTATACCGGGGATTAATCCTTTCGGACACTGGCACTCACAATCCTATGGCATGAAGAGTACAAAAGGAGAGGACAGTATCTTGGTGGGCAGGGCTGAAGATGATTGATAGCAACTGTGTCCCTAATAGTTTAGATGTGATACGATTGTGCTGTGGTAAGTGGAGAATTTCAAAGCAAGAGGAAAAATTTAGGAGATTGTAAGCATCTCCCAGTTCTGTGCATAGCTTATAATACATAACTCTGCCATGTGGGCATTGTTTCAAATAAATAATCGATAATTTGGCAATGCTTATCCCTTACAGTAAAATTATCTGAGGGTCTTTATCCTGTCTGATTTAGTTTCATTTTTGTAAGTTCAGCCAATGGCTTTAAAAGTTCTTCTTCTTAAGGCTAAGCAAGGGAAAAAAAAACATTTGTAATGTTTTGATTTTGTATGTACAATGTACTGATTTTCTATTTCTATGTAAAATATTAAACTACTGGTTTTTGTCTACTGAAATATGAAAAGTACATTTTTTTTGTCTTGATTTTAGAACCAACAGACAATTTTTAAAAAGCCAAATGATGCACAAGCAAAAAGTAACTTAGTACTGACAATAAGCTGATTTTTTTTCAGTAAATTTTCTCTCCAATACATAATAATAACATCTAAATTTCTGTCAGAGAAGCTGTGCCACTTGAACTGCAGAGCTATGAAAATTGCTCTGTACGCAGAGGGAATGTTTTGACTGACCATCACGGAAAGGGAATGGTTTTCTAGGAAAAAGGAGTCCACATGTGTAAAGTTCATGTCCTCCTATACATCTGCTGATTCACACATGCAAAAAAAGAAAAAATAAAAATCTGGGAATGAAGAACTTTGAAACACCTTTTGTGAATGATCATTTTATATAGTGTTTTTAAAAATAGGTGAAGGAGGATAAGATCACATCTTTCATTGTGTTCTCAGGCACAGCATCAGTATAAAGCAGGAGACTTCTGTTTGGATCCATAATCAAAGTCTGCATTTTAATCCTCCAAAACCTAGAGAATTTTTTGTTTTGCATAAAAAGAGACAAATCTGAAAACACATGCTGAAACTGTACAGAGTCTGAGCTGAAATAACTTCTGAAGGATGCTAGGCCTGGTGGGAATTAAAAAGCCTGACCTGCTTCCCAGCTTCAAGCTTCTTCTCCCAGGCATGCAGCAAATGTGTTTTTCACTCCCTAACCCTTTGCACAATGGGCTGACCTTCCCCTCAAATAAGTCAGCCCAGCATGAGAGCAACATATGGAGCCTTTGGGCCCTTCTTCTGTCCAAAAAATTGTGTCATTTTTAGGCAGCATAAGACTCCCTGTTGTACAGACCTTCCTCTTGTTGAAGCAAGCATCAAGACTCTCATTGACTTCTGTGTAAAGGGGACTGAGTATTAAGCTGGCCTATGGGAAAACAGAAAATAAATAAGGAAATTTATATGGATCCCTGAGAGTCCATAACATAGGAATTACTCATGCAAATGTAATATTTAGACTATTTTAAATGCATGTTATTTGGAACATGCAGAGGAATATTTTGCAGTTTCCCTGCAAACAGAGCTTCTGTGTGTGCAAAATCTGGTGATGTTGCAGTAACAGGGAATAGTGGTCCCTAGAGTGGGATAGCAGTGGAGGGCATGGAAAGGCTGAGGCAAAGCAGTTTGCACAAAGTTCTTTACTTTGGAGAAGAAGATCCCTGGGTAGTGGATTGTGATGTTAAGCTTTCACTCTGAGCCTCTTAGAATTTCCCTCAAATCATGAAGAAAATAATTTATGAGAATTTTACCTGCACTGTCTTGGAAGAGAGTTTGCTCTACACTTTTGTGGAAGGAAAAATACAAGTTGTTTGTAGGTACAGGAAAAAATGATATGTGTTTTCCAACTTCAGGGGTCCTGTTCTAATGCACCTAAGATTGATCTAAAAAATATTTCTCGGCTTTGCTAATGAATAAATACAGGTGTTGGTGATCCCCCATCCCACTCCCCCAAAAAGGACATGAGAATTTGGACACTCTTGTAAAAGAAAACAAATCTCCAAAATGCTATGTAAAATCCTGAATGATCTTAATGAAAAAATACCTGATCCCAGAACCAGATACACTGTGATGAGTGGAGGCAGATGTACACAGTTGTAGAGCTAAAACTCTGTATATGCTTCTCTGGATGGCGTATGCTGATGGGAGAGGTTTTTCCTTCTGCTTGTAAAACCATATCTCACCATCCCTTTGTGTTAGCTATAAGTGAACTATAATAGTGAATCTGTCAGATAATCAGTCCAAAGACCTTCCTCTTACTAGAAGCTATACCAGAGACTGTGCAAAACTGTAACACCAACAGGAGTTTCTATAGCAAAAAAATCTCTGGTGTTTTCATTATTCCAAAATGCTGTTCATACAAAGGTTACTGGGCAAAACTAAACTTAAAGCAAAACAGATTCACCCCCATGTTTATATAGCACTGTATGCACTCTCTACAAATCAGGTTGTGTAATGATGGGCCTGACCTCCGAGTGTGGGAGACAAATAGGTACAACAGGTCACCGTCTTTCTGCAGGAGAAACCTTCTCCTGGAAGCAGACAAGCTGGGCAGTGTGCATTTTAATTAAAATCACATCTTGGGCATTTAAGTTTTCAAAAATTATTAGCATGACAGAGGTTACCTTTTCTTGTGACTACTATTATTACTGTCAGACTGCCTGCTTCAAGTGGGGGGCTGAAGGTTACATATGGGATGGGGGAATGTAAAGTTATCTGGAAGGGGTTAGTACATGAGGCCGTAGCCTTGGAATGCTCTTTGTTGGCCAGAGCTCTCTTGCTGTCTTGTCCACAGCTGTGCAAAAGACCCCTCAGGATATCATGTACAGCCCTCAGCAGTGACTGCAGTGCTATAAACTGCAGGTGACGCTGGTCAAATCCAATTTCTCTTCCTGAACAGAGCATATGCTCTCACTGCTGCATATTCCTTGCCAAGGTAAACCTTACAGATCATTATAGAGAATTTAATTCAAATTTATGCTTGGTATTGTTGTATTTCTCTAAATAATTTTGAACTGTTTGAATTCCTATGCTTGTAATTGAGGCTAATGGGCCGTGACGAAATAAGATGACATTTGAGTGTATACAAATAGTCTTTCAGATGAAAGGAAGATCTGTTCAGCTTAGTAAAGGACACACTTTCAAGTAGGAAACTTAGGACTCACAAAGAGTCTTTCTAGGAATGCCTTATTTTTTTTTACTATTTACACTGATGTCCCTATGATTCATCAATGTGCGTTTTACAAATTAAGTTGTGCCACAGAAGACTGAAATGACCTATCCAAGGCTGTACAAAATCTTGTGGTGCAGTCAGCAGTTGACTCATGCTCCTAAATCTCTGTTCCATTCTACTATATTATTCATTGGCACCCAGCTAAGTCTTCCCTTCTTAAACCACGTTTTCTTTCAGCTCTGAGGAACACAACCGCTTTATAAACAGAGACACAAACAGCACACATCTTTGGGGAAAAGTTTAAAAAAAGCACAAGAAAAACAAATTATTTCATAGTTTAAAATTCCACTTTGAAGTGCATTTTGGTGATTATCAGATAAACCCCTAAGAACAGAATTGGAATGACACTATATATGTACTAGACACTGTTCTTTCTTTAATGGATCTTTTGGAACTTGCTAAGTTGCCATAAGAAGTCCTTTTTTATCATGCTGTACTGTAAATATTTTAGTACTGAAATTGGCTTTTAATAAAATTAACTGCAAGTTCAAAATGTTTAATGGGCTCCATGGCAGTAAAATTAAGAATAATGTCATTTTGTCTCTTTAATGTGCCCCGAAACATTCTTGCATTGAATTAGAACACTGATTGTTATTTTTCAGCTCAGGACTTGGCAGGTGTGTAATGTGACTCCTGATAGCAGGACAGCAGATTACATTCTCCTATAAAACCATTTCTAAGGGACTTGGCACAAAAACTGTTATTGCATGTCTGCAGGTGTTTAGTAATTGGATTAATGCAGAGCAGAAGGAATGTCTGATGCCCCAGCAGTGAGAAATGCCGAGGAAAGACATTCATTTCTGAGAGTAACCTGGAATGCATGATGACAGCCTGTTCACACACATACAGCCAGATCTAAGCCTGCAAGTTTAAAATTAACTGCTGTGAGCAATCACCTTCCAGCGGAAAGTTTATCCAAACCTAAATACAATAACAGGAGCACTGTAAGTAAGGAGGTAGGGAGCTTTGGGCTATGTTTTGATCCTATTCCAAAAGCAACTTGCATAACCTTAGCAAAAGTCCTTATATCGTGCATATCACGAATCCCTAAAATCCTAGGTGTCTAATAAAAATGTCCTTGATAAACATATAGACTCTCAAAATTCTGTAAGGGTATAAAGAATATTATATAATCTCAGGTCAAGGGTTTCAGAATGAAATTATGTTCTTTTAAATATCATGATCATGAATTAGAAAGGCTTTTGTAATGCCCAGGGACGAAAAACATTTCTACACTGATGAAAATATCTCAGCTTCAGCCCTGACAGTACTCAGAAAAACACTTTCATGAAATCTTTACGTGCACTAAGTTTTGATGTACAACTGACAGGTTGTCGTCAAGAATTTACTTGAGCATGAGTACTGTTTTAAAAAGCATCTTTTACACATATGGTTTATACATTAATTTTAACTGTGGAGGGATTTAGGGATAAACCCAATTCTTTGTTTTATCTTGTGCTGGGAAAACCAGACCCATGAGAGAAAGCTCTCTGCTGCTAGGGTTCCTGGGAGGACAGAAGTGACGTAGGTCCAATGAGGGCACTTTAGGAAGCATTGCCTCTCTTATCTGTCAGGGTATGGTTGTCCAGCTCACAGTGTAGTGAGGAAATAAAGGTACTGAGCTGACTGAGCAGAGTGCTTTTTGACTGTGTGGTTCCTCTGGAAGCAGTACTAGTTAGCTGCAGGTAGGAGTGAACAATGCCCTGTGTAACAGGATCCTGGCTAATTTAAAAAGCCACCTTGTTTGAATAAAGTTCATGACTCACACTTCTTGGGGTTTCTGCAGTATTTCTTCCATACCATGGAGATGGCTCTGGTGAGGATTTAAGTCCTTTTTGGCTTTTGCCTCATCTCTGTAATCTTATGGATGAGATGCAAGTAAAACTCCACAACACTTTCATAAGTTGGTGTGGCGGCATATGTAGCAAAAGCTACAGCCCCACAGACCCAAAACTGGAGAGCACAGCCTGAGGTTGCCACTGTCTGAGTCATACTCCTGCTCAGGGTGAGCTTTTTGGTTCACCCCCAGCGTCCCTTGCACCTTGGTTTACATGTTTCAGTTCATTGTTTAGTTGCTACATTACTTCATGTTCTGTATAAGGTTATGTTCTAGAAACTTCATTGCAGTTCGGTTCTCTATTGGTTACATGCTAATCCCTGTACCCCAATTGGTTACTTTCCCCTGCTTGTATCCCTATAAATCCCCTGCTTTCCCTGAGTCTGAGCCTTTGGTTGCTGAAGCCTTCAGCTCTCCCGGATCCCTGCGCTGCCTCTCCTGGACCCTGAACCCTCTCCTGCCTTCCCTGCTGCTTCTCCCGGGAAATAAAAGAGCTGGAAATCACACCAGGGCCCTTCTCTCGGGTCTTTGTCTTTGCCTGCGCCTGCACCATCAGCCCGGGGCTCTCTCTCACCCAGAGGAGCCAGCACTAACAGAGCTGCTGGAGGATGCCCTGTGTTTGGGGAAACTGCAAGCTGCAGCCCCCAGGAAACCAGGGTCACTCCCAAATTAATGCTGAGTGGCCTCAATCAGGCTCCCGGAGCCAGCATTAAGTTGGTTGGTCAGAAATACAATTTACTGAAATAAGTGGTGGATTCCTTTCAATATGTTAAATTTGGAGTTCTTTATATTCTCTCTATGAATTTATTAGAAAATAAGAATCATAAGAGAGAGGTATATATTCTTAAGAATAAAATAGATACAGAACATTTTCATTGCACCATGTTACCTACAGAAAAGAAGAGCTTTCCTTGGGGACGTTCATCAAAATACCCCTACTTTTTGGGAATAACACTTGTAGATTTTACCAAAATCTTAAAAATATCCTATGCAATAGATGGCTTTTCACTGGGGATCAGGTGTTTAATGACCATGGAGCAAATAGGAGCCTCATGGAGGTTGCTGAGAGCTCTGCACTGACTTCCAGATGCAAGTCACAGGCCACCCCCACTGCAGTTAAAGTTGTCAAACAACTTCTGTTATAGGTTTGTCTTTTACATGCACAGATCTCTCCCTGGGCTTGATCTTGATCAGAGAGGACACGCACCAGAGAAGACTGACTGCATGTAGAACAGAGCTCATATTGCACATATTGCACACGCACAATTTACTGCTTTGAAAGTCCTGTAGGATGGAAGGTGCAGCTTCTATGAAGCTCAGGGAATGCTGTATCACCATTCCCTTCACAGAGGTGGCTATGCCTCAGTCTTGGTCCTTTCCATGCTTTACATGAGTCAGGTTCTAGTGTGGAGGGTCCATTTCATGTTGTATGGGGAATGCTTCATTTGAATTTTTCCAGCTTTCACATGTTTGATTTTGGAGCTTTAAAACTCCTTCCCCATCAGCTTTTATGAATTTAATTTACTTTTTTTTTTTTT
>VZRZ01001003.1:98987-120189 GCA_013398175.1 Climacteris rufus
TTTTCTTTTTTTTTTTTTTTTTTCAGAACAAGAACATAAAAAAAAGTCTGTGTTGAATCTGCAAGCTTGAGCATTGCATTCCTGTGGCACAGAACTGCTGTGCAGCATGATGATGCTGACCATACAAGCTGACAGCAGGCTGTTCTAACAGGGAAATAAATATTGCTTGAATGACTCAGGGAATAATAAAAGCAACCAGTTCTGCATCTAACCATCCCATCTCCCAGGAAGATGATGGTATTTCCATCTAACCTTTTCCAGCTTTACTATTCAAAATTGTATTAACCTCTGAAAAACAACTTTGAAGATTTCTGAGAAAGTATCTGAAACCCAGAGTTCCCTGCAGGTGGGGGAATGACTGTGTACTGAAAAAACATCCCAACAGGGGTAACTAAAAGGAAATAAAGGGACAAGTTTGCAGATGTTTGCCCTGTTTGTGCACTCTCTATGAATTCACTCAGTCTATTGCTGAACACAGGAAAATAAGTTATCTGGACCTTTGGTTGGAATCAATGCACACTGCTATCTTCTTAATTAAGTCTGAAAGTTATGTTCTTCAGACAAAACCATTCGCCTCCATGCCTGTTATTATCAGTGGAGACAAAGTGATTTATGTCACACCTGGCATAGGAGTTGCATTCTAGAGGGACCTGCACTTCTTTCTCCACTCGGTTGGGACTGTGCATAAGCCTCAAGACTTGCCTAAGACTAGAACCATACTTTCACACCAACCTATCCGAATATCATTCCACCCTGCAATATCAGGAAGGTTCTATTATGCACTGTTGCAGTGAAACACTGCTTTCTCCTCCAAACAAAATTATGCAATTCAGTGCAAATTTAAAATTACTGAAACAACTGTTGGCACAGCTATATTAGGAAAGGTTCACATCTTGCTGCATAGCTGTGTAAGAAAATTCTTCAGCCACTTGAGCAGCTCTCAGTATTTTTATTCTCTGTAAATAGAGGCGTTGTCCATCTGCAGTTTCACCGATTTCAGGGAGTGTCCTCTGGGAGAAGACTGTGTAGCGGTGCTGATTCACCTACTCTGTGTGTTTACTGATGGGAATTACAGACAGCATTACTCAAGAAAATCAGCATTCTTCACCCTTACCAAAGGAGTTTGTTAGTTCTACTTTCACATTAATATTAGTATTGAAATAGAAAGACTTCACTAGAAAATCCTAGAAACACAGCAGACAGTTCATTGTCCAATTCTATATCTTCACTGTTTTTTTTCATATTGTACTCAGAAAAAGTGATTGCAAATTATGAAGTTTTAAAAACCAATTTTTTCAGCAAGTGGAAACAGAAATGCAGACGTCCTTCCTAGGAGAGATGTCATGATTATTGTTTAAACTATATACATGCTTTCTAGGAAGAAATGTGTGAAAGGATTTTTGTCTTGAAGTATTGAGAGTATTGTACCTTGCATTTTTAAAGAATCATTAACTGTGCTGTGGAATATGTATCTGTGCAGCTTCTTTAAGAAGTTTGAAATTCCTGTCATGTTGCAGTTAGTTTTAGTTTCTTTCTATTATTTTTACATTTTAAAAAATGCAGAAGATAAAGAGACGTGCCAACTAGGGGTGGTGATGTGTCCAGACCTGTATCCTTACAGGTTCAGGAAGACTTCAAAGTTTAAACTGGTAGGATCCAGTTACATTTCATCACAAAGGATAAATTTATGCCTGTAAGCCATAACCTTTGGTCAGTTTCTGTTTCTTCCTGTTGGCTAAGAGATATACTTGCGTTATTCATCTGTCATGTAGTCGCACTACATAAAATTCTTTCTTTTGTTTTTTTTGTTTGTTTTCCTGGCTACTTACATCTTCAACAAAGACAGAAGCTATCCAATTTGGTGGTGCGCCTATCTACAGAAGTCAAATCAAAATTTTTTAAAATGTTATCCACTGTGCTAATGCAAAGGATGGCAACTGCAGGGGCTGCTGTAAAAACTGAAAAGTAGAATAGCTGTTCCTCATACAGATATTGAATTAGGAAAACATTGAGTAGTTATTTACACCATGTTATTAATGTGCACCATTGTTGTTGCAGAACTCTAATGTTACATTTATACTAGCAAATAAAATGGACCAGGGCTCTGCTCTGGCTCTGTGACGTATTGACATGAGTGAACTCATGATCACTGAAGAGCTGAGCTCTTCTACTTTCCAAAGGGAAAGACTGCCTTCAAAAAGGCTGCAGGGTTTTCTGTCAGCTAAGACCTGAAAACTGTGTCCAGACATTATCTGGAAGAGCATTACTTTGGATCAAAACTATGCCAAGAGGTGTGCTAGTAATTAAAGGTCATAACCTGCCTCTGTTTAGTATGTTTATATAAAGGTAAGTGCTGCACAGAGGCAGAAAGCAGTGCAATGCCAGTCACAGTGATACAAGCAGCAATATTGAGAGGAGACATATAAACCTGGATTCTGCAAAGATACACATAATTCTCCTCCGGCATTGCAGAATAGAATAAAAATTCTAAAATTTAGGAACAGATGTATGCTCTTGCTTCTACTCTTAAAAATCTGGGAAGGAGAATATAGTTACTGTCTTTCAAAAATGTTCCTTTTATCAAAGGAAGGCACTATGAGAACAATATAATACAAAGTTGTCATGAAAATCCAGCTTCAGAAAACCAAAACAATATGAAGCATTCTCTTCATCCCAAATCATTAAGGTTTCAAATGTCAGTCTGAATGAATAGTTCTGTTTTCCACCCAAACATGTTTCTTGGACACGTCCTGGAAACCTGATGCCTGAACACTGCTTTTTATGGGAGCTCTTCTGAGTTTCCTCACCAGTCTCCACCTGAGGGTACACTGAAATACATGGCTTTTCATAGCTGGAACCATGAAGCCATGTGGATGCGTCTGGTATGCCTTCATTATAGAGTGCACTTGGATGTGGCATCTAACTTCTATTTTTAACACAGAATCACCACTCAGTTCTGGTGGTGTGTTCAGTGTGGGCCAGCTGGTAAAGGAACTAAAGCTCATGTTCGTATTTCACCTGATTGGGCAACTTCTGGATCCCATCCTCATTGTGAAATTAGGGCAGATCCCTCCAATGGATAAAGTTTTTCTGGAGACAAGAAGATAATTGTGGGTAGATACCAGAGAAGAGACTAGTGCCTCAGTGTGTTGTGAAATCGTGAGTACCTTAGTCAGCTTCAGAACAAAGTGCATCCAGATTTTGACTGCGAATAAGTGCAGATCTAAGAAAGAATCAATAACTTGACTACAATTTTATTTTATTGCTGGCTAAGCTAACATAGCCACAGAGATGTTAGTGCTGAGTGCATGAATTAATTTTACAATTAAGACATCCTCTTCAGATTTCATTTCAGAAAGCAATCCTTGACTTTGAGATGAAAAAAATATTGGGGTATCAGAGTTTTGAAGGATAAAAGAAAAGGCAAGAGACTGCTTATAAAGTTTCTTTAATAAAGCAGAGGTTATTGCTACTGAAATTGCTTTCTCCAGTTCTCCCCTGTTTGAAGAGGTCTTATTGCTAGCTGATAATACTTATCCAAGGTGATATTTAAATTTCCTTTCATTCTTACATGTGTTCCATCCTAACCAAAGGTAATCTGGTGGTGACAGTACAGCTATACCGGCAAACAGGGTTTGAAGAAATGCAGTGTGCAGCTGGTGTTGAAAAGGGCTCTCTCATGTTTCTGCATAACACAGACTGCAGCCCAAGATGAAGCCACTAGAAAACCTCAGCACAAGCAAGATACACAAGGCTGTACAGCCAATAATAACAGGAAAGTTTAACACTAGTTCAACACAAGTATAATTAGCTATTTCAAGTGGAGACATTATTCTTCATTTCCTGCCCTCAGCTTGTTGCCCTGAACTGTTAAACAATAGCTGTGTTTCATGCAAGAAGGGTTGGGTTACAGAGGCTGGTGAAATGGTTCCCCTGTGGGACTAGATCCAAGGGTGAACGAATTCACTGGGAGTGTCCCTGGGCTGATTCAGGTGGGCCAAGACAGTCTGACAAACACAGAAATGCTGGGGAGAGAGAGCTTGTTTGACTACCACAAAGCCATTGAGACCAACTCATTAGTATTTTCATCCAGCTGATTTCAGTCCTTTTGACTCGTACAGGCTTTACCCACTGTACTAAAACATGAACAAGGGATCCCTTTCCTTTTTTTTCTGGTAAGCTCCAAATTTTCAATATAATGAAAGAACTTCCTTTTTTCTCCCCCTACACTCTTCCTTTCTCTCCCCACTTTGCCAGTCTCCTTCATCCACATCCCTCCCTTCAGTCATATTTTTTCAATCATACCTTTTTTCTTTCATCATTCTCTTTGCTGCCTACTATTAACTTCCAGATGCACTAAGCTGTCTTTCCATGGTTCCAGACTTCTTCAAGTCCCAGTGGGACTTGCCCTTGCCAAAGATCACTAGACTGTGGAGGCAGGCTGGACATGATCTGAGTCAAATTCCTGGGTTACAGGTAATGAGAAGCAGCTAGGTCCAAGGAAAAGCTGCCTTCTTGCTTATCCTGCAAGATTTGCAATACCTGAACTCAGTATTGTGTAGTGAGTCTAAAGTGAATGTGGTCTTCCACCAAATTCATAGCTATCCTACAAAATCAGCAGAGTCTGGTATCATCCTGTGGATCAAGAAAAAATTTTGAAAGTGTCCAGCTGAAAAGTTTATATAGTTATATCAATCATTAAACATTTTCTATAATATATGTGCAGGTTATAGTTACGTGCCTTATATGGCACATATATTACATTATACATTATATGTATCCAATTATATTATATCCAATTATAATATATCATTATCAATATCAATTATATCAATTATATTATATCCAATTATAATACCTTATAATTTTTTTTCTGATGTAGTAAACATTTGATGATTATTTGAAACCTTCTGCCACTTTTCAATGGCAGACTACAAAAACTATAGGTTATACAGCGCTCCAAACACTTTAAAGTTTTCTGAGTGCACACATGCTATTGTTGAGACCTATTCTGACTATCTGTAGATGCAAACAACATGACATACAAAAGGGATTATGCGTAATTGGAAGATGTGATGCGGAAAATTATTTCTTTCACTGTCACTCTATGCCTTTATTTGTTCTTAAATCTCTTATTAAAAAAAAAACCAACACCACACACAAAGAAACAAACATGTTCACTGTACATCAGAACCTGGAAATCTCCCAAGACACAGTCTGGCAAAACTATCAGATAAGATTCAACAGAAAAACTACAATGTGATGATGATTTTAGAGACAAGACACAAGACATACTTCTGCTAGGGTTCCTAGACAAAACTTCAATTCCTGCTCCTGGTATAGGTTTCCTATGTAACCTTAAATAAATAATTTATTATTTCTGCTCCTTTGTTTCTGTAATCTGAATACTAAAGAAAACCTACCATTTTTTTTTCTCCCAAAATTTATCTGGCTTCACCTTTTAAAATACAAAAAGTGTTTGCAAATAACTCTGCAAATGAACAGAATCGATCTTGTGCCTAACAAGAGCCTATTGCCTCTAAATTAATACCAAGTTCATGCATTTAGATAGTATATAAATTATAATGAATAATTTTTCTGCAAAATGATTTTGTTTTTGGTTATATAAAACGACTCATTCCTTTTTTATAGCAAACATTTTTTCTTGTCCTCATTTAAAAAGTACAAGAGAAGCAAAAAGAAAGGTTGTGTTGGTAGTGTGAGATGGGATAGATAGAACAGAAAGACCTGAAAGGAGACATAAATGGCTTCAGAGTGTGTATAAAGACTTTCTCTGCAATCTCTGATCTTTAAGAACATTAAACTGCCTGCATTAGGTCTTCTTCAGCTGTATCACTCAATACAACAGATGTTGATCCCGTGAATCTTTCAAGTGAAAACATCCTGTGATTCATAGAAAATTTATGATTAAAAGATGGTATAAAGATGAGAAACCACCCGCCATTATGAGCCATGATGAACATGTGTGCAAAGTTATTGCAAAAGACACTGTGTGTTCTACTCCCAGAAAAGGGAAAAATTGTTCCCTTTGGTTGGATAAAATGTAGAAATTAAGTAAAGATGGTCCTCTCCTACTGTTTGAGTCTTTCATATCAGTTTACAAGCAGTAAAATCAGAAGAGTTCAGCAATAAGTACAACATTGCTTTTACTCATCTGTCAATTTCAAGAAATCAGAGTATGTAATTTGTTGAGTAATCCTTTGAATTCCCATCTGAACGTTAAAAAAGTAATGTGGTATCACTTCATGTACCTGTCTGTGAATTTTCAGACTGTAAACAACTCCCAGGGAATAGCTTGATTTGGCTGTCTCAAGTCATGAGGCAGACATTTGTGTTAACAAAGGGTTTGTTTAGATTCGCTGGTTTTATCTAACAAATTCGGCGATTCTTCTCCCTCCCAAGCGTGTATAGAAGTTCGAAGAGTAGATAAATGTCCCTGTGGGCACCATGTCTCCTTCCTGCTGTGCAATGGGATGGGTCCTTCTCCTCCAAAATCTTTGCCTCTGCCTTTAAAGGGTCATCTGTAATGGCATGAAGGTGACCAGAAAGCCTGGGGAGGGTGGTAGGATCATAGCTCCGAGGTTTGGAGTTCACTAGCAGCTACTTTTGCTTGAGGCAGATGATGCCGAGCTGAGAGCCCTGCATTTTACACCTTCCTTTTCCTGAATCAGGGCAGATCCTGGTGTGGGAAAAAGACCAGGGAGGAGCAGGTGAGCAGATCCCCCATCAGGCAGACAAAAGTAGTGAGGGATAGCAGAGGGGAGTGGGAGGAAAGAGGTCTCATAAGTCCCACTGAAACTCTGTATGACTGCTGATTAATTTGCTTTCTGAAATAAATGGAAGTGATTTACTGCATCTGAAGTTAGCTACCTACAGAGTCTATATCTAGTTTGAACTGGTCATCTTTTCAGTCAGTGCTGAAAGATAGGCACATTCAAACTGAGCATAGCAAGCTGTTGACAATAGGAGAGCAACATTCATTTATTGTGAGCTGTAATAATAAACAAGGGTGAAAACCAGAGGGACCCTTTGCTCTTCAAAACCTTTCTGCAATAAACCTGCTGTATCCATCTTGGAGTTCATATAGTTCATCATCTCATAAAGGATGTGCTGGATTTGATGGAACAAGGCACTTTGGACTATGCCTGTTTTTTTATTCTATTTGGTATGGTATGTTTTTTATGGCAGTTTGTGCTATGCCCTTGAATGAAAAGAGAAAATTTAAGTAGAGATCTTGCCTGGAACAGAGATTAGGAATGCTAAAATGTTGTAAGACCTTGGCAGGGTCATACAGCAAAGGAAGAAAATTATTTCAGAAGCAAGGAATTGTTATGATGTCCTCTTCTGCTGATAAGCTTCTTAAGTGAGACACTAGCCAAGGACGCTTTTACTGTCTTTATTGGCATCTTGTAATACTTCTGTATGCTTTTTGGATACAGCTGCTATGTGAAAAATATAGCTATTGATCAGTTCAGGGAATAGATCCTTTGTTTTTTTATAATCAGGTACCCTAGAAGAATTTTCTCAGGTATCCTTGTTAGGCATTTTTGAGATAATGCAGAATTTGCTTGATCATGTTCCAACATGGTTGTTAAAAGAATGCCTGCCTTTTCTCGGTCATGCTATCCTGAGAGTTGTGAGTTGCTCTCTTCAATCTGGGATGCTTCCAAAATAATTTCAACTGGGTTACAATCATTCTTTTGTTAAAGACGGTGTCTTATCCATGGATGTTTTCTTTAGTAGCCAACCAGTTCATAATTTACACATTTCGGTTAACAAGGAAAGTAGTTTAAAGTTCAGTGCAGATTTTATTATATACATTATAGCACACATCTGTGAGAGCTAGACTTTATGATTGTCCCTTGGTTGTTAATAGTGCAACTTTTTTTGCATCAAGCTCTGTTCTTCTTGGCAATTTGCTTTTTGGCAGCAATCTGACAAATAACTTAAATATCTGATTAGCGTTATACAAAAATCTTTTGTTATAATTATTATCGTGCTTGCCCTTGTATATAAGGCAGGACAATAGTAGTGTCTTCTTAAGGGAAGGTTACTAGTAATTCTGAATGGAAAATGAAGTCATAGCAGTTCAGTTCCAATAAATTATCAACAAAATTGAGAGGAAACAATAAACAAAAATATAGGTGAAATTTTGCAACAAAAATCCCTAAGATATCCAATAAGCCTGATCCATTTTGCATAAAAATCAATGACACTGAGATTCACAAACATTTCCTAGGTCCAGGAGCGTTTTCCTAGGTTCACAGGGAGAAAAGGGCGGAGAGTTATTCACCTGTAGGTGAGTCATATTCTAGAAATACTAATTTTTTCCATTGTTTCATGAAGGGACAAAGTTCCCTGATGGAGAGTAGACTCTTGCTTTTAGGTGTTAAGGTTCATTCAAGTTAGTCTTGAAGACCTTCTCTGGAAATGAACTTCACATGAAGCAACTGAGGGCTCTTTAGACTTATGAAGACCAACCTGTGGAACAACAATGTCGAAATCAGGGTTTCATTCACCATCTTTCCTTGTTAAGGCACAATGTTCTGTAAGGCTTTTATAGTTTACTAGAGAATGGCACAGGATTGCCAGCTTCCCCTTTTTTCTTTTTTTATGGTTGCTTGGTGATCTTTGGTAGTTTCTCTCTTCTCTCATAGAGTTATATAATATGTGAATACGCCAGAATTCACTTGAAAAAAGTTTTTCTAGGCCTCAGGGCAGCATAAAAGAAGCTATAAAATAGAAACCATATATAAGTAGTAAAGCTGTGATATTTAATGTTTCTAGAGAGTTGTGGGGCCTGAATTATTAGAGCCTAATCAGAGTTTGAATCATCTGTGAAATACTCCCACTCTTAAGATAAACACATATTTTTGTAATACACTCTCTCTTCTACCAGTAAATTTCATTACTGAACTATTTGTCAAGGAAAAGTTTAGCTAAGTGTCAGAAAAAAAAAAATTCTTATTTTTTTGTAGAGAACTCCAAGAAATTATCTTTCCAATAGTCTTTGTACCAACAGCTAGGAGGGTTTCACTGAGCATATAAAGCTTTCTGTGAACTTGCTGTTAGAGACTGTGAACTGCCTTCCAGTTTTTTTTCTGTATCAGTTGGAAATGAAAAATAAAACCATATGAAAGATTAAATAAGCATGTTGATGTCTTATTTTTTCAGATATCACATCAGGCTTTGTAGTAATGGAAGAAAAAGAAATTGTCAGAATTTTCCAAAATAATAAAAACTTCTTGAGATACTATAAACCAATTTTCAAAATTGTAAAAATAATTTGTACTTATTCAGTCTCTTAAAGGAAATTATTTTGGCAAGGATAAGGAAAAAAAGAGAACTACAGCATGAACAAAAACCACTTCATTTTAAAAGGTGGGTTCCCCTAACATGGATTATTTGCTTTTGTAAGCCTGAATAAAACCATGATATGATGAAATTGTGAACATCTGGAATAGTCAAAATCAGTAGGAAATTATTTTAACACAGAGTATGGGATTAATTTGCCTAAATTTAGACATCTACAAAGTAGACATCTAAGTTTGAACTAGTTTTCCAGGCCCTAGGTAATCAGTAAAGAGAAACAGGCTTTTGCAAAGAACAGTTCATCCACATTCTAAAACACATCGGAAATGGTCCAGATGAATTACTCCCAGAAAATGTTTATTTTCCTCTGTTGAACACAAAGACAGACAAGATTGACTACCTTGGATGTAAACATCTGTAATGTAGTCTACAGTCAGGCAAGACACCTTCATTATTTTTAGAGCTATAATAGCATGTAGAGTCTCTACTCCAAATTTGGGTACAGAAATCAGCTACGTGGTTGAATTTTCTTAGGTTTAGATTGG
The DNA here is from genome assembly GCA_013398175.1 of Climacteris rufus. Taxonomy (NCBI): domain Eukaryota; kingdom Metazoa; phylum Chordata; class Aves; order Passeriformes; family Climacteridae; genus Climacteris; species Climacteris rufus. The sequence continues at coordinate 108,866 of VZRZ01001003.1, forward strand.
TTACCTCTAATCTGGACATTCATATCAAACATACATGTATCTACTTGTGTTCATGTGCAGGATGTATTATTTCTATCAAGATTTAAATCAGAAATATTCATCTTGATAGTTTGCCCCTGTAATGTCACATACAAAAACAACTCATGTTACTCAAAGAAGATTTTCAAAATGATGTTTTTCAAAAAATAATTTGAAGTTGAGCAAGAAAATTACCAGCACTGGGGTGAAAAGTTCCTTCAATTATTTTGTAAGTCTCAGCTCCAAATGAATGCCACTTCTTCTCCCTTAACTCATTCATACATGTGTCTGGAAATTAAAGGAAGACAAGTTCTGCACCAGTAGGTTATTAAGAGTGTCTTTACTATAGGCATCATCTTACAATACATAATGCACAAGGTGTAGAATTATTTAACCAGTTTAATCCTCAGATCCTAAAGTCATAAGAACCATTCTATGAGAAATAAAGTTAAGGGTTTGCTTAACTGTTAGGCAGTGCTTAACAGAAGGTGAAATATTTGCAGCTCTGAAGCCTGTATGAAAATCTTTAACAAGCAGGGAAATTCTTCATTTCTACTTCATTTGCATGAAGTCTATTGTGAAGTGGTGAAGTCATTGATAGGTGCCATAGTGGTCACACCACAAAGATAAAGCTTGGATATGAAATAGATGGAAAATAGTTCTGTCAATCATTTCAACCTAAGAAAATCAATTTACAAACCTGTAAATCAAGTGCTGAATCACTTCCTATAACATGACCTGATGTAATACTTTACCTCCAATTCCTTCTTCAGTATCTTTTCACACTTCAGCCAGTAATCGTAAACTATTCCAAACTTTTTTTTTTTTTTCTGTCTGTTGCACTCAACAAAACAAATGTCAGTTGGGTTTCAAATTGTCTTCATGTTTCCTTCATGGCTTGATGACCCACAGGGCAGGATTCAATTTAAGGTGCATTTAGATGTCAGGAAGTATGGATCTTGGAAACAAGAAGATCTTGGAATTTCATATACAAGCATGCAAGTATCTAAGATCCTGTTAGAACCAATAGAGAGCTAGAGCTCAACCTATTCCTCTAAACCTAGGCCTCTAATGGAGTTTAAAATGCACTAAAATACCTTAAGACTACTGGACAGGGCAGAAAGTTGTGACAAGCCCTTTGAGGAACAGAACTCTCTTGGTTCAGCCACTGATAATAGCAAAAGGATTAATTCAATTTTTACTGTGTCTGTGAAATGAGAAACAAGGCCTGCAGAAGCTGCTTTCAGCAAGGATGGTTGGGAGATAAGAAGCTTAGCAGGAGACTGAAGCAAATGAGTGGGCAACAGCTGCCTGTTTGTTGGCAAGTGAACTTGGGCCCTTGTGGTCTAGGATGTCATTCCCATATCTTGCACACAGGCTATCTGCATCTGCCACCATTCACAAGGTTCAGCTGGAGGGATTGATGAAGGAATTGATCTGGCATGGAATTGGTGCTGAAATCAATTAACCAGGAGCTCTGGGTATGGCCCAAAGGTACAAGGTTTAAGAAAATGATTTACACAAACCATGCTACACTGAGGATACACAGGCCAACTGTGCATGAAATAGCTTCCAGGATCAGATTTATCATGAGTTGAATATTCACTACAGATTTAATAAAATTGCTTCAGCAATATAAACTTGGTTGTAAAATACAGAATTTAAATCAGCCTTCGGCCCTTGCAGTGTTTTATGCATATGATCCATTTACAAACTTTCATTAAGGAAGCTGGGTTAAAGTCACAAGACAGAGTTTTTATAAGCTTTGTCTCCTTCAAATCTTATAAAAATAAATTTAAGTAGCTTACATATCCCTAAACAAGCTGTAACAATAGTATTGCATAGTTAAGTTAATTTAGTGTGTTAGGAAAAGCTTTCTTGCTGGTTTTCAAAATGTTAGAGTTTTGCCGGATATATCATTACCACCAAGTTGGTACTGACTTGTGGAGGCTATAAAACAAATAAAGTTCTTAAAAATAATTTGAACAAAAGGAGTAACTTGATATCATAATGCCATCCACGTTTGGTTAAAATGACTAATTTTAAAGCTCCCTTTCATCTTACTAAACAGATTTCCAGAGTTAAAAAAATGTGATTAATAAATTATCCCCCATAAATCTTATGATAACTATGATAGTCTTTGGAGAATTATGAGGCCACATCTGGAAAAAGTATTTTACTGCCTGTAAAACAGCATGCCATGAATTTTACTAGTTCATATTAGTAAGTGAAATACGGTATATAATTTTTGCATTCATCAGTGTGAGTGCAAAACACATAATTTTCTTCTCCCCAAAACCATTAGATTTATTTCACAAAGAATGTTTCTTGTAAAGTTTATAAGGAGCTTGTTTTCTTTTATTCATATACAGATATTTCTCCATTATATTAGCTGTAATTTACAAGATGAACTGGAGAGTACCTAACATCAGAACAGAAGTAAGCAAACAGTAAGAGTAATAAGGTTCATTTGTTATTATTATTACACCAAGGTTAAAATGAGCAAGGCCAAGCCAATGAATAAATGCCAGAGCACTAATCAAGAGAGAAAGCAAAGAAGTTCATTTTCTTCTATGTAATCCAACAATAGCTATTACGTTATTCTTTTTCATTAAGGACATTTTTAAATATATAGATTAGAGTCGCAAGTCATTCAAGATGAGTGGCTGTAATATTTCTGGAATTAAAAACTTGATTAAACTTAAGTATTTCTTAAATAAAATGAGCAATGTTCTTGTAGAGCCAAGTATGTCCCAGGGAAATATAAAACCCTTTTTATTTCCAAGCAGATGTTTGCAATAAGAAATGGATGGTGAGTGAAAGGGAAGAACACCATTAAGCTAAGGTAACCCCTAAAGATTTTTATATAGTTCTGCAATCATAAGCTCCATCAGTGATAAATATCACAATAGTGCTTGTAATGTACCTGGTTTTATTTATGTGTAGATCCTTGAATGTGCTTTACCTCAAGTAATGTAATTTGCTTAATGACCACAGAAAATGTATATTTTATTATAAATGAAAATGACATAATTTTTTAAACTGAAAAGGTTCTTTCTCTGAAGATGCAATAAATCAGGACAATAACATCTGTAAACATGCTTTGTTTTTATAGCAGAAATAAATAAAAAGCCCAGAGAAATGCTACTAATAAAATGTCTGTGAATTAGACCACTTTATTTCAAGCAATACTCTCACAATTTCAACACAAATTATTTGCATAACCTGTTGCTCAGACTGATAATATGGATGGCATTCTGGCCATAAACCTGCTGTTGCAGTAAATATTGCTCTCTTCTGTTCTGGTTTGAAATGGCTGTTATCTCATGGCATTATTATGCATGTAGTAGCTGATTTATTAAATATTCTAAGCTGAACTGGGTTTGTACCTATGGATACTTGCTGACTTTTCTGAAATCAAAGACTATTTTTTTTAGCTTTTCTCATGCTTTTCTTACTCTCCTCCTGTGACTTTGGCAGAGCTGTATGAGAAATGCTGGGGTCTTTGCACAGCTGTTGTAATGCTGCTGTAGAAAGGGTTGGATAATGTCAAAACTGCATTTCCCCAGACAGGGGAGGGTGAGGGTCAGAGGGACATTCAAAGATGTGTTGGGTTTGTGTGGCAGAGTTTTGATGGTGGTGGGGCTGCAGGAGAAAATTCTACAGGGAGAGTCCAGGGGTTGCCCAGCCACTTCCAGCTACCCTTGCAGCAGACTCAGTGCACAAGAGCTCAGTCCACCTGGGGAACTGGGGAGTCGATGGTGCTGCTGAGGAAACACATCCAAGAAAGGGTAAACAGCATTATAGGGGCATAGGAGGAGGGAGCAGAATAAAGTGACAAACAAGAGAGGGAGTACCAGGGCTCAAGAGGGAGGTTCCAAGCCCCAGAGCAGTTGTTCTCTGCAGCCTGTGGAGAACCCAGGCTCTGTGGAGCAGGTTTATCCTGAAGGACAGCAGCCAAGGAGAAAGACTCATTTAGGAGCAGGAAAAAAGTGTGAGGGGAAAGGAGTGGAAGAGAGAAACTTTTATGCATTGACTGGAACCCCCATCCTCCATCCTTGCTGTGCTGCTGGGGAGGGTGCAAAGGAGGTTGGATTATTGGAGAGAAGTTGAGTCTGGTAGGAGAAGGAAAGGTGTTTGGTTTAGTGTTTGTCTATTTGATCCTCACTACCAAAGTTTATTTCAATTGACAATAAATTATTCTTCCCTTGCCCACCTCCTCAATGTGCAGTCTGTACTGCTCAGATGGTAATTAGGAAGAAATCTCCCTGTCTTTTTCTCAATCCACAAGCTTTCTCATCCAATTTCCTCCCTGCTCTGTCCCAGTAAGGGGTGGTGGTGACAGTGACACGTGAGAGAGCAGCTGGCTGGGTGTTGGGCTGTTAGCCAAGGTTGACTCATCACGAAATAGCATAACACTCAAAAATTAGATGACAGATGCAGAAACAGACTGGTACAGTGCAAATCACATGCAACAAATCCATACTTTTTAGTTTTATTATTACGGAGTTATTCCACACTGCATGTGACCTATTTTGAAAGATAACTACAAAACTTGCATAAATTCATAAAACATATTTTCTATGAATTCTAATGTATTAATTGCCTTGAATAAACATTAGAGTGAAAAATTTCTCTGTATCAATCAGTCTCTTCCCCTCCTCACCAAGGTGCACTCTACAAACTCTGGATCACATAAGAAAGTAAAAATAACAACAGCACAAATTAGCCAGAAAGCACAACTGTGGACAAGTCTTCAGGAGATATAGGGGAGCACAATCCATATCCATTGTTCTTTGATGCTACTGCAAAAAAGACAATTCTCATTTGGGAGTGTAATAACAGAAGTGTTGCCTCTGAAAGAAAGGAGCTATTGTTCCATTCTACTCAGTACCAGAGAGCCCTCAAATGGAGCACTCTGCCCCATTTCAACACCACATTTAAAGAAGTATGTAGACATATTGGGAAGAGTACAAAGATGAGGAAAACTGAAGGGGTTAAGAAAACATGACCTCTGTGAAAATTCAGAAAGAATTGCTATTTTTAAGGGAAGATTGCAGTTAAGTGGAGTGGGACATGAACTGGTGATGATAAGATATGTAAAAGACCAAGGAAGAGAAAGATTATGAGCTTTTTTTCCATGTCTTTCACAAGCAGGCTAAGAATAAATCGACAATTTAGAAATAAGGAAATTATAGTTAGATAGCAGAAAAACTTTCAAATTAATATAGAAGTTAAGTTTTAGTAGATATTTAATAAAATTGTTGAAAGTCCAGAAAGTTTTAAATATCATTGCATAGGGACAAGACTGGAGTGATTCATGGCACTATTCCAGCCATAAGTTTCAATGATCACTAAATTTTTCTCATTGAAATCTTGTCAAATGCACTAGAGGTATGAATTCTCATTCGGAATTCGACTAGGGGTAAAAACTGTGCCACTACCTTACCCTAGAATATCCAGTTCTTTAAATCTAATATACAATGGATGAGCTTATAGCAATGATTTAGTGAGCTTAATGGGTCTTAGTTGCAAATTTGTTGTGTCTGTTGCTGTCTTATGATGCACACTCAAATGTAGTTTTCTTCTTGGTGCAGGAACTTGCAATCATTCCCAGAGACAGTATCAAAAGAATGCACTAGTGTTGTGGATGCCTGGCCCTTCGGGATGCAGCTCTGCATGGATGCCCAGTGTGTGGCTGGCACCTGCAGCTGGCACGAATCCCAGTGCTGGTGAAGGCATGGCACAGGCGCATTCTGCTAGAGCCAGAATGGACAGCAGTGAAGCAAACTCTTGTTCTTCTGTATTTGTGCTTCATCACTGAGGAAAGTGGATGCACCCAGTGTCCAGAACTTAATATGAAGTCTTTCATGTGTAAGGTCAGTGCATCAACTCGCAAACAACTACCAGGACTTACTCAGAAGTAACATTCAGTTACACTCAAAAGATGGCTGCTGAATAACCTTATCATAATTTCATTGTGAGGGTGATTATATTTTTCTGTTTACTTAAATATCTCTTGCAGATGCAATCAAAAACTGTCTGCATTTATTTCTTTCCAAAGATGTTACATGAGGAGTGATTGACTTTCGCAATTTTGTTATATTTTTAGCATTAAAAAAATGGATATGAGATATTTGAGAAATTCTTATGGTGATACTGGCTTCTGGTTTTTCTAATCAATTCTGAACTGGATGAATGAATTATGAAATATTTTAAATCAGTATTCCTTTCTACCATACTCTGTTGTTTTAACAGGCTAAATGTTAAACTGTTTATCTGGTGGTGTGATACTGTTTCAAGCTGTAATAAAGTTGCTTTGTTCTTTCCCTGATGTATCTATACTTGAATGAGCAGCAAATGGTTCCATGCATGTGTGCACTGTCCAGCTTTATGCAGGCAGAGTCTTGCAGTAAAGTAAAGCCACACAGAAAGGGGTCTGGTAGAAATGATGATTCTCTCAACACCAGCGTAACATATTTGTTCTTGGTATAGGCCACAACATCTTTGAAATATGGAGCAACTGTATATGGAATATATTTTTGGTCAACTTATATAATTGCCTATTTCTGGTAAATATGCTAGTAAAATAAACATAATTCAGCAACAAAATTTTTTTCAGTAACAACACATACTTTTATAATTGTGAAGAAACTCTCTGTTCATTATAATTTATAAAATAATTCCAGGTACCACTGATAATGGGAGGCAAAAACTTAGATTCCCCTCACAGTAACAATTTTTTTCCAATCACTATAAGTACATGACCACCATGGGTCACATTTGTAGTCAGTAAAGAAAGATGTGTGCTTCCAGACGTCAAGTCATATCTTTGGATGGGCTGGATGTTTTTCTAGTGGTACTTGTACTCACAGAATTGCTTATAATCACAGAAGTGTTTTAGTGGAAAGATACCTTTAAAGATCACTTATTCCACCCCCCTGAGATGGGCAGAGACAACTTTCACTAGACCAAGTTGTTCAAAACCCTATCCAACCTCATCTTGAACATATCCAATCAGTTAAGGAATCGTTAGGGAATCAGCCAGGAATTGGTAAGGTTGGAAAAAATCTTTGAGATCACCAAGTTACTGAACTGGAACTGGTAACCTACCTTTGCTTGTAAATGGCTGTCCCAAGGTCTATTCTCTGTGTTGAGGTCAATTTGCACAGTTTGACGGCAGGCACTATATTAAACTCCTTTACTCTCCAAAACACATCAGCTCCATCCAAACTATCCACCCAAAGAGGCCCTTGGCCTGAGGGAACTGCTGCACCATGGTGAGAGTTGTTTGACAGAGGGAGTGTTGGTTGGTCCAAGTGAAAATGTGACCAGCAACCAGTCTAAGATTTTTCACAGTCCTGACAGTCAACTTTCCAGGTGTTAGCAATGTTCCCTGGGGATGGTTCAACCTCCTAGTACAAATGAAGCCAGCACATTCGGGGTTAATAAGAATGGGCAATTAAGCCTGCAACTCCATACCTTCAAAAGCATAAAAAAATTCGGGGCACATTGTTTTGGAGGCCTGGAAGAAAGGGAGTTTGCTCATTTTTCCATCACCTGTCTTCCCAAAGAGCAGAATGAACAACCCTCCATTGTAAATCACAGGACCAAGCTCACTGCTTGCTTAAGAGGGCACCTATTCATCTCAAACTGTCAAAGTGTTCTTAATTTCCCTGTACTGTTTGTTCTCCTTCTGTGAGTGGGGACAACAGTCTTCCACATCAGATGCTTGCTCTGATGTTAAACATGTGACAGCCCATCACATAGTCAGGTGCTGTTGTCAAGTTTTCCAGAAGAGCTAAGACAGAGACACTGTGAGATATCAGCACTTTAAATAAACATGGATTCCTATAAATGTCTCTTGTTTGGAATGCCACTGTTAACACAGACAAATTTTTACATCTAGGAAGATTTAAGGGAGCTAAGGCTTGTTTGTATTTTTGTTTCTTTTAAGCAACGTCATTTAACTCTACCTCTGTTTTTTTGGTTGAAATCAAGATGTTACCATGTTCCTTGTAAAAGACTCATTAAATGATTTACCTCCAGTTTATGTGTGTTTTAAAGTCACACTGTATTCTTAGGCTGCAAGGAGTTCTGATCAAAATACGTTTAATAAAATATTATTTGCTTTCTGCTGTTGTTCAGCCATAAAAAAGGGCTCTAACAAGCATGACACTGAAAAATATTGATGATACTGATCCTCTGCTTATTCTTGTGTTTAACTTTCCCATCTCTTTGCACAGAAAATCATAACATATCTCTGGGTTTGTAAAACTCCTAGAAGACGAGACAGCTAGTGCCACTGGTTTGATGACGCGTGAGGCTCAAAACTTGACATTTTTCTAGGACAGCAGCATGGATAATTTAGGTTTTTGTTCTCAATTTCCACCTTTTTATAAGCACGAAAATGATCTGTTTAAACAGCATTGATACAAAATACAGTAGAAGTTTTTCCAAAGTGTATTTTTTTTTTTTGAGGAGTTGTGTAGGGCAATTGATTGTCAGAAATACTTCTATAATTTGGAATTTAAAGCACCAAGAACTATAAAGATGATGTGTTCCAACCAGAGGTGGAACTGGTGGGAGAATCACAGATCAGCATAGCTACACAGAGTCTAATCACAATAATTCATGCAGGAAAATGTCCTCACCTGTCCCTTCCTCACCTGGAACACCAGTGAGGTGAGTTTACCATTTTCTAAACTTACTATTAGTTAATGAAAATGTAAGGGAAACCAGTAATTAGAACTACTCAAGAAATAGGAACTCCAAAAGAATAAAGATACCAAACAAAGTCCATAAATTCAGGCTTTCATCTTGATACTGGAATTGCTTTTCTAATCTCACTTAGAAAGTGTTGCAAGAATTTTTTGTTCTGAGTTGCCTACAAGTCTGGGCTAAAACACTGTGAAGACATGTATAGATACTTCCAGATTGTTTTTTCTATTTGGAACTTCAGAGGAATCTGAACATAATGAATGTTAGAACATAAAAGTCTTAGATAGATCTGATTCCTTCAGTGCACCAGTAGACCAGCACTTTCCAAGGGAAAGAAATGTAAAACACACTGCGTTTTATTTTTCTAGGAATCATAATTATGAGATTCTTTTTATGAATTATGTTTAAAATATATATTTGTATATTTAATATATAAACCACTAAAATAGATCCTAGGTAGATTTGCTGGAAAATATTGGGCAAATATGCAGGATGAAAATGTATTTCCTTCTAAATTCCTTACATGATCCTTGTCTTTTGCTGAAATGTTTTCAGTTGTTTTTTACTTCTCACACAAGAAAAATATCTTTCTTTCATTTACACATTTATTTTTTTACTGCCAAGACTTTGGTGGTGAAAAGAAGCATATTAAGGAAAGGGTGAGAATGAAGGAAAAAGGGAAGAAAAGTCTTAAATAAATGGAGGCGAATGTTAACTCAAAGTAGCAAAAGTAATTGAGAAAGTGCTAACTACCCAACTCCAAAATGTGGCCATCTACATTGCCACAGTTCACATAGCCAGAACATGGAGGTGGCTTAGTGACTCTAAAAGGTGCCTCCCCACAGCTGTGGCCACAAGAAATCTCTCCTTGATTGATTGGTGAGCTGGACCTCTCCTGCTTTGCCATAGTGAGTCTTGAGAGTCCCCGAGGACCCAGAAGGAGAAATTGCTCCAGCTGCTTCTTGCTGTCTCCCCAGAATCGTTGTCCTCACCTTTTTAAGAGCCCAAAGGCAGAAGACTAATGGAATCCAATCTGATTCTTCTTGGTTTGTTGAATGAGGGGATCTGATTAGGCTGGTTAGTCCAGGTGCAGTATCATGACATACAGCCTTAAAAGCCAGGTCCACTGTGCTACCTCCACCACATACATTGCCTCCTAATGAAGCAGCCCAGCAGAAAATATTAATAGCATTGTCTTCAGTAACATTAATGTAACTATTCTCGTTACTTGGAGGTTCTTTCTCATGTCTTTCTAAGGCAGAGCAGTCAGAGTGATTAATTGAAAAATAAGGTTCTCTCTCTTCCAGTCTCTGAGGCAATGCATCCTTTCCTCCTGTGGAGATAAGGAGAAAAGGTGCCAGTGATCTGTATGTTTGCAACCTCATTAAAGGCTTCACCTAAAACTGAATGTGACAGAATTTCTAGCTGGCATAGCATACAGCTGCCACCTTCATGGCATCAGGCAGAGCATCAGTGCCTCAGATTAATGTTATAAATCCTCCAGTGACATTTAGTCAGATCCAGAGCTAGATTAGTCTTCGATTTTGATTTTTTAATCACTTTTCAGCTACATAAAAAATTAAACTGCAGTCCATGAACACACACTGGTTAGCATCAGAGATCTGGGGCAAAGATGCTGTCACAGACCAGAATGAGAGATTTAAAGCAAGTCTCAAAGTCTTCCTCTTATAATCTCACCAAGAAGGCTATAACCATGTGAGTATCCTTCTTTGTTTCTAAACCTCACATCATCCCTGCTTCTCAATCTCAAACCTCAAGCAGAGATTTATTGCTATAAAAAGAGAAGTATCTGAGGCTTCCTGAACTCTAGTGAGGACCTTTCTGTTAGGGATGAGCAACTTACAAACACTGCTAAATAAATAACAAACTGAAACTTTAATATAAATGAACAGATAGACTCTTACTTAAAAAAACATTGGAAAACACCATTATTTAATGCAGAAAGTCCAAAATGTGTAAGGCTGAGATGGGATTATAAAATAATTTCTAGATTTGACAGGCATATATTTAACTATACAACATGTTCATACCATCAAAGGGTAAAATTTCCATTATATAAGTAAGGAAATGTTGTAATGTCTATCCTGAAAATAGAAAAATTAGCATGACAGATCTCCTGACAGCTGACAAATAAGGATTTGGATAGGAACCATCAGCCCAATAACCTTGAGCTACTGAAGCTAAAAGGTAAACTGAATCTCTTTCCTTTTCCACAGTTATGAGAAGTGTACTTCCTTGTCAGACACAGAGACAAATCTTCAAACCTCACTTATTCTATTAGCATGAGGACAAAAGACAATGTGTGATGCCAAGAGCGTTCTGCACTTCATTTACCTAAAATTCTATATAGTAAAGCTCATTTATTCACCTTGATGATGCAAACTTTTGCCACAGCTGAAGGGTTTTGCCTGGTTTCAAGAACAGTGGCTGTCTTAGTGAGGTAAGTTCTGAAAGTGTTTCAGAATTTGCTTTTACCACTATTCATTGCTCAATGTTGCATCAGGTTTATTCTCCTCTCCTCTCCTCTCCTCTCCTCTCCTCTCCTCTCATCTCCTCTCCTCTCC
>VZRZ01001003.1:120286-247009 GCA_013398175.1 Climacteris rufus
CTCTCCTCTCCTCTCCTCTCCTCTCCTCTCCTCTCCTTCACTTTGCATGCATACTGTATTTTGGATGGGTTTAAATGTTGTTTGGAAATATAAATAAGTAGCTGATGAGTCTGTGTGCAATCATTTCACATGAAGAGGAAAATGCATAATTTAGGAACAGAATTCTTTAATGGATGGAGAAATGCACTGGAGATTAGAACCAAACTTGATTTGAATAAAATGAGAACTGACTTTTTCTCTAATTTCAAACTTAATTTTATTTCCAATTTTCCATTTTCTGTTGGTTTTTCTTCTTTATTTTTTCTCCTCTGCATTTCCTGGTTTTGATTTCAAAAGAGAAATAGCAGATTAACAAGAGACAAGGCTGTTTTCAGTATTTTCAATCTCAACAGAAACCAAACCAGTTTTCCATTTTGCATGTTCTTAAAAATGTTCAAATTTTACTTTTAGTTTGATTAAGCATCTGAATAATTATTTACTAATATCCTGCTTACAGCAAACACTGTTCCTTCACCCTCAGGTTGAAATTAACATTCTTGTTTCAGAAATTGTATAATCTCTGATTGGAGTTTTTAGGTAAAATTAAAGCTTATACGTGTGAATAAGGCAATAAAGAATTAATGTTTTTGTGATCAGAGATGATCAGCACAGGTTGAGGTGTTAATCCACCACCAGAGGGCATCCACATGGGCAGAAATATGATCCTAATGAAGTTGTGATAGAAGAATTAATAACAATTATTAAATGAGGTCAGCAGATGTCAAAAAGAGCACGTTCACTAATTCCTGCCAAATTCTACACGTGTAGAAAATTAAAACAATGCCTCAGAATCAGACAATCTTAAAACAAATTCTGAATCCCATACTCAGGTTTTACTTAGGAAATAATCTCTGGATTGCCAGAACCTCAAGTCCTTATGTTTTTAACCACTACAGCTTCAAGAAAGCTCCTACTGATATTCTCCCAAGTAAGAACTGACAGAACATTGACCTACTACTGTATCACCCAACTCACAGACATGTCTGCAACTACAAGATAAATGGACTTTTAATTTTCAGCCCCAGATAATGCATTACAAGGCTGCTAGGATGTTGACAGGACTCTTTGCAGGGAAAAAAAAAAAAACAACAATGTGGGGAAATTATTTTCAGCGTATCACACAGCTGAAAATAATACCTCTTTATACTGTGTATTTCATATACTGTATATTTAGAAGACTAGCAAAGGAAGAAAGGGCAGTGGAGTTGTGCCCACAATGCCAGTTTTCCAAAAATAATTTTGAGGAAAACATCAGTTACCTTAATATCATGAAATCTGAAGACTTTTGAAGACTTCTGATTTCTAAGGAATTTCAGGAAGAAGCAGTCTTTCGGGATTGTTGGATTTTCTACTTTTTGGAAAGTGTACCTCAGTAGGATAGTGAGATGTCAAGAAATCGTAGCTGGGCCAAGGGCTGTGCTATATTTCTTACAAGGTTCTGTCTACCACATATCCTGCTCCCTGGCATATTAGTATTTTGGAACATTTGGCAAATGGTTTCATATTTTTATGATTACATTCTAAGCACTAAGAATAAGAAATAATTCACTAATCTCCCATTGATTTTATGGACAGTCACCATTGCTGTCAATATTCTCAGTGAATAGATGCTAACATGTGATGTCTGGACTATTTGCCCTCTTTTTATCCTCTATAATCAGCAGATGATGAGCTGTTAAGCTATAACAAACACTCAAACCCACTGTATGTATATTGTTTATGACCTGCTTATATTATCTTTATTTTACAAATGAGTCCTAATTTTGAGCTATTTATGAAACTTCTTTTGGGAGTCAGTTCTTTTAAATCTGAATTGTGCGTTAAGGAAGGGGTTTTAACTTCAGGACAACTGAGTACCACAGGGAAAAAGGAGTTGTTGGGGTTTTCAAGAGTACCAAATAGCCCTCAGTTGTTAGATTAATGATATGTAACTTTGCAGAAGATTGCAAGAAAACATGCAGTCAGAGATAAAGAATGAATAATTCTCTTCTGTTCTGTATATGAAAAATTGTACATTACTGCAGAAATTCTTACTAGCAGCCAAGTCTGATGATATATCTTAGAAGAATTAGTTTAACTGATGTGGAATCACTATAATCCCAAGGCTTCAATAACTGTTTAAAGATTTAAGTTTCACAGTTGGTTTCATAAGCCAGAATAGTCAGCATCCAGGTTTGTGACTGAGCTGTGAAAGTTAACAGAACACTGTCAGAACTCATGTTGAAATATTAAATTAAAGTCATGGGACTGGCAGTGAAGATTTTTAAGCAGGATGCAAAATTTTACCTGTCACAGTTTAACTAGTGAGGAAACCTGCAGGCTCTATAGGAAACGTACTTCAACTGAAACACAAATTTCTTCCTGTCTGACTATGTTGGTACAGGCATTTTACCAGTGAGATTAGAAGTGGGCACAGATGCTAACTGTGATAAACTTGGAAATATAAATACACACTAGAAAGAAAGCTTTAAGTAAACACAGGTTTTTACATGACAACATATATGCTTGAAACTATGGCACCTATGAAGTATGAGCATGTCTGTGTGCTTTAATTTGATATTTTAATGCCTTTTTAAAAATGAAATATGACTTCACCCACTTAGGAAGATCCAGAAGGTTCTCTTCTTTCAAATAGTGACTCTGAGATGTAATTATGAATAACCTAGAAGTTACTTTGTCAGTCTCCTGTTTGAGTGAGAAAGCAGATCCACTGTAATAAGTATCTTCCTGTAGAAGCAAATATAATCCTGTAAATTAACGGAGTTGGTGTCAGTTAATTGAATTTATTGCTTGACATCCTTTTTTGACTGCAAAGGTTCAACATTAAAGGCTAATCTGTCCCTAGCTCCAAAGGGTGGAATCCACTGCCGAGAGCAGAGGAAGCTTTGTGACAGCACAGTACAAATACTTTCCTCCACCCAAATGCACCAAACTTTAGGATTCAGATTGTCAGAGTTTTGACAAGCTTAGGGCTGAGTCATTAGTCAGCAGAGGGAACACTCATGATTACCTTCAGCTAAGTGTCTATTTCAAACCGCTGAAGTTAGATGAGAGAAACTTCAGTCTTGCCTTACAGGCTTTTTTGCCATGTACTGTTAAAAAAATGTTCCCTAGTTAAATTTTTCCTGGAGCCTAAAAGATAGGATGGAATATCTGTTTTTCAATCTAAAGCCAGTTTATATTAAAAAAAAAAAAAAAAAAAAAAAAAAAAAAAAACTGTTTTTTNCCATGTACTGTTAAAAAAATGTTCCCTAGTTAAATTTTTCCTGGAGCCTAAAAAGATAGGATGGAATATCTGTTTTTCAATCTAAAGCAGTTTATATTAAAAAAAAAAAAAAAAAAAAGTAAAAAAAAAAAGCTCTGTTTTGAGATTCTATGAAGTTAGTTTGTATCTGAAATGAAATAAAACAAACATTGGAAGTTTCTTACAATAGTGTTCACATTCCATGCTAAGTTCTACAGGCCCTAAACCAGATGGTGAGGCCTTTCCCAGTCAGATATGCCACACATCAAGATGAGGAAAATGTTTTAATTTTCAACAGACAGAGCTGACGACAAAGAAATAAACTACTGTAACAGTTGCATTATAGGTCTGATGTTTTGAGAAGACACAAGGACTACCAGATCTCACAAAATTTAAAATTGTTTCACTGCTGGGATGTTTCATCTGAGATAATGAAGATCTGATTCAAAAGTAACAAAAAGAATCGGGGCGGGGGGGGGGAACAAGAAAAAGGAAATAAATACCTTCTCCTCAACCTTTTCACGCTTTCAAAACCAAATTGCAATCAAATATTTTGACATTCTTGAGCAAGTAGAGAGAGAATTTTTATTATGACAATAATAATTGCCACCAAGGTCTGAAGCTGTAACACCACAAAAATGATGTTTCTGGCCAGCATCTGAAAGGTAAGTGCCAGAAATCTCACATGAAATGCTGATATTTTGGAGACTGCCAATTGAAACTGGAGATTTGATAGGTTCAAATAATTCAATAAACATTCAGACTTCTGGATGGTTGTCTGAACACAACTTGCACTCTGAACCTTTCCATTCAATTGTCAGAATAGAAAATCATGTTTATAGTCTGTAGATAATAGCATTATCTGGGGAGTTTTTATCACAGGAGTATAGTAGTTGAAGAACAATTAGTCAGTAACGTCTGAGATTTATCTACCGGTATATTATTTTTTCCTCCTAGTTATAGTCTCAGTATGTTCCAGAATGTCTGGATTTAAAAGATATTTTCATATCTGAAATTTGTTTACAGGAAGCAGGAATTTAAGAAAAAGACTTTAGTGAGCTTTGAAAACACAATTAATTAATTAGTCAACCATGCTGACAACAAGAACTTGGTATTTTTTTTTTCATACATGTCACCCGCAGTCTGATTTACATGAACATTTGATTGTAGTTTCAGATTTATCCCAATAGTACTTTTGTTTTCCTTTCAGTTAATGGCAATCTCTGAAATGAAGGGCTCAGGCAGGCTTCTTCTGAGTAAAATAATATAGGTTTTCTGGACACTCAGAGCCTATGTTAAACTACCAACCTCCATTATATCACAACTTCAGATTTGTTTAAACAAGTTTCCACCTGCACAACAACCCCTTTTACTGCCAGTGAAACACACTCTTCCCCAAGGAGCCCGGTATTATAAATCACCAAAGTGCACATGCGGCTGCTGCCAGCATGAGAGGGGTCTGGCACCATGAATCTGAGGAGTAATGAGGGGCATGGAATAGCCCACACACACTAGGA
The DNA here is from genome assembly GCA_013398175.1 of Climacteris rufus. Classification (NCBI taxonomy): domain Eukaryota; kingdom Metazoa; phylum Chordata; class Aves; order Passeriformes; family Climacteridae; genus Climacteris; species Climacteris rufus. Next base: position 125,087 of record VZRZ01001003.1, read on the forward strand.
AAGGAGAAACCAGAACACAGCCTTGGAGTGTAGGAATCAGTGTATCTAAAGGTTTAAACACAGTATACTGCATTCAGATATGTGGCTTTTATCTATGAGCTGTGACCATGACGAGAGCAACCAGTCCCCAAACAAATACAGAGAGACCAGCATGCATGTGTTCACACACCTGTGCATTATGAAACAAGAATAAACTATAACACCAGGCTGCTCTGTGTGCATTTCATCATAACAACAAGATGCAATCTTCAAATGACTGGACAAAAATGACTCAATTGAGTAGTCTAGAATCTGAGAGCCCATTCTGCCCAAGCTACACTTTTTTACCAATTTACCAAGTTTACTGTTTGTTTTTTTTTTTCCTCAATAAGGTCTTAGGAGCTAGTTTCAAGTACTAAAATAAATAAATAAATAATAGAAAAAATTCCCTTAGTCCCCTCCCAGCTGCAGTTCCCACCGGTAACAGTAAATTGCTTTCTGTTGCAAGAAATTGGAATGCCTGTAGTCTCCATTTTCCCCAGCCTCCTTCACTGTTCTGAAGGAAACTGGTGGTCTTACAGCATCCTGGGGGTGGTCTGCAGACCTCCTCTTAGCTGCAGTTGCTCTGGTTCCTGTCTATGCTCCAACCAATTCATACCCAGCTCAATGCCACCCACAGTGCGCAGTTGCATGTGAATATCAGAAAGTCCTCTGAGAGATGCCAGCTCTATCTTCCTTTGATGTGCCATATTAGGTCCTAATGGGCCAAATTCTTCCCTTGCACACATGCAGCTCCTGCTGACTTCAACTGAGGCTGCAGATTCACAACACACAGTGTTATGTTGAGACTAACCACAGTTTCTGAAGTATCTTGGAATAGAGCTCCTTCTAGTACAGGGACTCATGTTCTTCAGTGCCTCAGCTATACCAGTTGTTGGAATATTGTCTCCAAAAAAAGTTCATATCCATGTGTAAGCATATTTTTACAGGTACTCTATTGCAAAAGACTACTTGTGTCAAATACTTCTCACTGCCTGGTTATTTTTCTGTACTGTGTCTACAAATTATACATGTAGACACAAGCCATTTCTAAATAAACTAGCCTGGACATTACTAGAAATGTAACTTGAAATGTGCAAAGGGATTCAAGATGAAAAACCCACGAGAAAGCCGGGTAAAGATTAATTGGATTTATCCATACTATTTTCTGTACTGGAATAGTTGCACTCTTAGCCGTATCTACAAAGATGTTTAAAGACATCTTCAACAAGTGGTATGAATTGCAGATATAATACAGACCTCAGTGGAGCCATCCCTCAAACAATGATTGTTAAGCATATGAATAATTTTGCAGGATTGAATCTTAATTATACCATAGCTGTTCCACTCCTCCATGCACCATATGTGTCGATGACAATGCCAGGTTAACAGAACATGACATTCAAATGTCTGTGGATTTTCTGTTCATTTTTAATAACTGACATATATTTTATGGTAGGATTACAGTGATGAGCTGGGTGCAGTTCTGAAAGCAATCAGAAGCAGTTATTTACATACACTTTGGAAAAAAGCACCATATGTTGAATCTAAGGCAGTTTATAAAGTACAAAGGGTAGCAGGAATACTTCCGAACAATTTTTTCTATAACTTCTCAAGGTTTTTTTGAAAAATACATAAATATTGGACTGTCAATACTGACCTGAAAGTTTCTTGTGTTGTGTGCACACATGCTGTACTTCTTGCCAAGTATATTGGCACAGGATTATCCCAACAGCAAAGAAAATTGAATTTTATATAGCAGACACTCACAGACTTTGTACCCACATCACTCATACTGTAACAGCCTGCAATTAATTTGTTGCAGAAGGATAACAGATTATTCATCCATAAGTGGTAAATTTAATACAGGCTGGAAAATCTGGTGGAAAAATTAGCATTGAGCTATTCTTAGCTAGTTCAGACAGTGATGTTTTGATAAGATAAAACAAGGCAAGACAAACTAAGACAATATAAAACAAAGATAAGCAAGGTGCAAAGCTACGTGGAGTCTGGTGGTTTACAAAATCCTGTATCACATTTCTGGTGGGAAGGGGTTACTGCGCTACCATCACTGAATTTCTCTGTATTACTGTATTCAGATTATTGGCTCAGATAGCATCTGCTGGGATGAAATAGGGCAGTAGTAGTCCAGTGCAGGCTAAAGGGGGGGGATTAATTGCTCTGTAGCTCCTTGCTCTTTCCTTCTGTGCCTTTTTTTCCTCCTCTGACCTTGTGAGTTCTCCCTCTGGCAGGGTCACGTAATGCTGCAGAGTTTGCTAAGTGTGCAGCTTCCCCGGCACGCTGATTGCCTTGGCATTTGTTCCTCGGAGTCATAAGGCCTAAAGCTGTGACAGTCCAACAAGCATTTTACTCTGCCATGTTTCCTGGCAACAGGGTGGGAGAGAAACTCTGCCAAAACCATCAGTGAAATGAACTGACTTCATAGGGCTGGTTATTTTAGATTTCATTGAAATTAAGGACAGAAGAGAAAAGCAAAAATTGTTTAATCTGGACTCCCTGTTTGTCCTCAAACATTAAATATCTGTAACTCCAATTAAGAAGCTATTCCCCTAAGAATTGTTCCATATAATATTTAAATCCCAACTCTATCCTCTAGCCTCAAACAGGTACTGAGGAGCTCAAAACAGGACACAAGGCGGGGCCAAATGGAAGGTGACTGTAGGTCCCTAAAACCCTTGACTGCTTTTCACCTAATGCAGCCAAAGCACATGTTATTCCTGATAAGGATGTTCCATGGGCTCAGATTCAGTCTAGTTCTCACCTTCCCACCAGGGCTACTACGGAGACAGTTTCCACTCTGTGCTGGTGCCTGGACTTTTCTGTTTCAGGTGCAGGACTTTCCACGTCCCTTCGTTGTATTTCAGGGGTTTTCTGTTGGCCCTGTCCTCAAATTTACCCAGTTCCCTCTGAACTGAATCTCTGCTGCTCAGCTTTTCAATGACTTCCCCTCATTTATTATAATCCTCAAATTCCCTGAAGGTATGTTCTGCCTCATTATCTTATTATGGAGTAGCAAACATTGCAGTTATGTTCATGGCACAAAAGGTGAGGGATGAACACAGGACTTCAGATTCCAAGATTCCCACGCCAGGAAGACACATTCCACGATGTTCAGCCAGATCTTCTTCCCTCTTTGCACATAGGCTGTGAGCCATCTCCTGTCTTTTCTTACAGATAGGCCAGTGTGAGTAAGTCATTCCAATATTTAATCACTCTCGCTGTTAGGAAATTGTAACTCATTTAAGTTTGTTTAAGGAATTTTTTTCAGCCCTTTTGCAACTGTTTCAGATTTCAGTCTAAAGACTTAATACAGTATTGCAGGAATTGAGATGGGAAAGCAACCTCAGATACAGACTTTTAAGATTTTTTCCTCACATTTTTGCAACTGACATTAGAAATTTTCTCTTGATCTGAAGATGGAAAAGGAATGTTTGAAAAGGTTGCATATGTTTTCTCACTTTATTTGTAGTACTTAAAATTTTGCATCTAAAAAAAATGTAGACTCATTCCACTGTGCTTCATTTAGGCCATACTTAGACAGCAAGAAATTATTTTCCATGTGTGTTTTACAGATCTTTATGAATTTCAAACAGTGATAATTGTGCACAATGAAATTGCCTGAGTCTGAAACACATGAGAGATGGCAGATGTGAAATCTTTGGAAATTGTTTCAATAAGTTAAGTTAACAAGCTCTCAGCCTACTCTAGACATCATGTATTGCTTCTCAAAACCTCTTGGTTTCAGAGTTGTGGAGCATGGCATGGTGCTAATAAAAGCCAACTCAATATTGCTGTGTCTTCCTACAAAGAAATCTGGTTGTAGTGAGTTTAGAAAACACATTAGTGAAAATTTGCTTGCATACTAACTTAAGAAACAGAAATTATGACCTGTTTGTGTTACTGCTGTTAAATGTTTGATTTTTTTTTCTTCCACTATTTATTTTCCATGTATTTTCACTGCATCTGGAATTGGTACTAATCTTTGATGAGAAAGTCAGAAAAGTGAGAAGGTAGGAATGGTAAAACACTGCAATATAGATTTCCCGTATATGTTCCAGCTGCTCTGTACTTCCCTGGTGACACACAGCAGCCTTAAATTAGTTAATCTAGTTTTATAGCTGTCTTGTATCACTGGGGTAATATAAAACCACTGGAGCATACTGGTGAATCTGATTCTGTGAGTATGATTTTGGCCAGCTTTGACTTTTATTTTTACCTGTATTGTTCAGCAAAAATAATTCCTTTGCCATCAGTGGAGTAGTACCTTGTATGTGCATGGGCAAGCTAGAGCATATTTCTAAGTAGAAAAGGCTTACATTTGTAGATTTAGAATGAGATTTGAAAACTCTGCATGCAGTTCCTCATTATCACAACCTTTTTGTGAGAACTTCTGCAAGACATCATTTTCCTGATCATGACATGTAAAATGATTGGGGAATTTTTTCTTTCATCCTTTGTATGTCCCATTTGCTTGCATTAAATACTGACATACAGCAACTGCTTCCTGGCATGTCTCTGAAAAACACCCAGCAAAACATAGCCCTAATTTGTGACGAATTTGTAGAAAAAAAGGTTAACTTTCCTTAATTTATGCCTAATGATGCTTTAGATAAGACACAGAAAAGTTCACAGGCACACTCTCTTTTTTCTGGTTACTGCATTGGACAGTTTAACTACAGCTGTTCTTATTTCTTCCAACATGCATTTTCTATTCTACCAGGCAAAGAAACTGGGCCTCTGATAGAATCCTGGAACTGCGCAACACCTGGATTTTTTGCCAAAATATTTTCAAGGTGTTCCACGGTGGTGAAAAGTAAATTTTGAAAATTATTTTTCTCCCCACTGCTAAAATCATCCATTCCCAACAAAAACATTGCTCATGTCTCAGTCACTCTCTGCCTTACAGGCTATTTTATGAAGAAAAAAAACCAGGAGGCAACACTCTGCATATTTCCTCACAGTCCCCTGCCAGCATCTACCTCATCAGTGGAGTTAAGTCTGAGAGGTATTGTTAAATCTGTATTTCATCCTTCTGAGACCTTGGATTCAATTTAGTCTCCCCTTACATGTGCTTCCAGGTCTACTGGGATTACTTCAGCATCTATCTAAAAAAAAAAAAAAAAAAGAAAATGACGAGAAGTGAGAAAAAAATTCCCCAACGCCCTTATTAATGTGGGAGGTCTCAGCTTGTCCAGAAAGTCTCTGAGATGTTGGGCAATGTTGAGTGTGCTCATTTGGACACAAAGTTTGGCAGTAAGCCATCACTAAAGGACGATGTGGACTCCTGAGCTATGTACCACCACTGTCACTCTGTGTTTGAGAAGGGATGATTGTAAGACTAGGCAGTGTGAGTTCAAGTCTGTGTGTACTGTAGAATGAGAAGATGTTTTCCTCTCCCCTGTCCTGTTTGGGTGTTCCCATGTTTGTTAGCATAGGTGGAGAGCTGCCAGTCTCTTGTCTGTTTAGAAAGTGCTGCTCTTGCTGGCCAGGTGGGCAGACATTTCTTTCCAAAATTTCCAGTTGCACTTGCCTTCAACCAGGTATGAGTCTAAGTTGTGTACATAACATTTCCATTCATTTGTCATCACCCCTCTCAGAAACGACTCATTTAAGAATCATATTTTTGATAGATTGCACCAGTTCTGTTTGCCTAATTCTTTTTTTCTAAATGTTCCACCTTGTTCCTTTGTTTATTCCCAATTCACCTATGAACTGACTCACCTGTTGCATGCTGAAAAGTCTGAGTTGGTGATGAATACCAGTTCTGTAAAGCTGTTCAGAAGAGGCAAATTACATGGCCATTATAAGCCAGTTGCATGAAAATCCTTGGGTAAACATCGTGTAAGTCAATGAACAGAGCTCCAAGTTGGCACATTTTCCTTTTAGGTAATGGATAACCCTGCATACAACTACTAGAGTGTTCCCTCTGAACTAATAATGAGGAGGAAGCAAAGAGCATATTTGGATTTAGTACAGCCAAGTGTGAGGGCAAGAGTTTTATTAAAGGAGTTCAAACAAAAGGGCAGGCATGACCAAGAAGTTATGCCTAAGGATTTAAATTTAGTTTCCTGTATAAGTATGCACGTCTGCCAAGAGGCAAATTGTTTCCAGGGTAACACTTGAAGAGAGTGATCATATATCCCTTGGAGTCAGGCTGTTGAACATTTGTAGAGCAGGACGCCACCATGATTTTTTGTGTGCTTCAAGTTTTATGCAGGAACTGTGCTAAGTGAGTTTGTGCTGGGGGGGTATGTCATTCACAGTACTTTTTCTATTCCCTGTCATTTTCCAAGAGAAGGGCCACCAGCAAAGGATTTCCACCTAGAAGTTTATTGTTGTGGATACTGCTGAGTGAAAATACAAGTGACTGCATAAGAGCACAAAAGCTTGAATTTTCAGGGGGGAGGCTGATGGAATTAGGCATTCAGTTCCCATTCAACTGTATTAGAATTTGCATTGTTTCTGTCCAAATTGTTTTGGAAATCCCAGACTGACACTAAGAGTCCATGACACTGTGAAATGGCCAAGAAACTCATCATTTAGCGCATCTGATGTCTAATCACAGAAACTATGACTATGGTGACAGAAGTGTCTTATTGGTTTCCTACACAATAACAAGTACAATAAACATTGTATTACTACATTATTTTTTAAACTGATGATATGGACATGTTAATCTGCAGGGTGGCTCAGAGGAGTCCTGATTATGACTAGTTTAATTTCTAATACATCCTGCTCTGCAATGTTAAAAATATTGTACTGACAGCTCCATGTTCCTTTTCTGGAAACAGGAAAATAGATGTTAAAATAACTTTGTGCTCACCGTGTATCCTACCTTTTATATGGGGTCAGGTTTGAGGTAGTTGAGATACTTCCTGATCTTTTTTTCATTTTTTGATAGTTTAAAAAAATAAGGAATTTGAAGTCACTTTATGTTGACTTGATTAGAGAGATTTCCAGTTTTCTGGTGAACTGCAAAGTTACATGTAATTAATTTAATATTTTGCGCATGCTTTTGTTCTTCTTTTTTTAAAAAATTAAACCATTTATCAAACTGACACGTAATTTTGAATAAAATCCTTTCATTCTGAAAATATAAAAATTAAGTCTTTTGTGTTAAAACCCAAAACAATCAATTCTCTAGAATTAATATCAATTAGAAAATATTTTAGTTTATCAAATAAAAAAAAGAAAAAAGAAGTGATAGTCTATTTTATTGACATGGAACTGGTTAAAAATTATACAATCTGAGTGAAAAAGTTAGAATATAAGAAAGGACAGTGGTAGGGCATGGTACTGTGTTGCAGATATCCTGTTGTATATACTCCAGTATCAATTTTCAGGGTTGCATTTTTTTTCTGTTAATGCAGAATCATTTCTCTCTTGGGTGGCTGGGAGAGCACTGAGCAGTTTCTAAATGTCAGCTCATACTTTTCTGCTCGGTGAAGCATACTTCTTTCTGCCTTCCAAGGTTGATTTAGACTTTATTGAGAGAAACTTTTGTTTTGAACCAAAGCTGAGGAGTTTGGCTTCCTTCTGTTCAAAGCTGGAACACCCAATATCACACTCTCCTGTAAATACTGAGATAACTTCTGCTCTGGAGAGCAAAAATGTTTAAAAGACATAGTTGGCTTAAAAGTCCTCCTTTCTCAGGCATTTGATTGGGAGAATGGGATGTGGGGGAAGGAGGGGTTGATTGTTTGTAGTTTTACATCAGGAAGTCTAGCAGAAGCCACTGCAACATCTCATAAAACATAGTGCAGCTGTGTGCAGACCTCAGGGTGCACAGATGTGTGTGTATTATATTTCCTAGGAAGGGGCACAAGCTGAACTTTTCAATTTTGACACCCGACGGCATCCAGCAAAGGTGAGGTCTGCTACTTGTGCCTTAGGTTTTTCAAATTAGAACCGTGTGTGTTGCAGTGCTCACATGACATGTATAAATGTATAAATGAGGGCCATTAAGTAAATGCATTTACACATCATTTAAATGAAACAACACACCTAACCAGATGGATTCCTAAAATGAGTAATTGTGTACTGCTATTTCCATAGCTTTTGCATTTTTCCTGGTGTACCCTCACTTCTCTGGTATGTCCATCACTTTGATTTGAGCTTCCAGGTTGGGGGCCAGGACCTTGCTTCTTTAAGTTTTCCGTGAAGATCTTGATGTTATTATGTGCGACCAGGAGTTGGATTTTTCTCACCTGACTTTAGCCCTCAAACACACAGGCATCTAGTTTGAGTTTGCCTTTTGGGCATCCTCATTAGCCAATGGAAAGAAAAAAAAGGTTTAACCATCCAAATATATTGTATATATATACATGACATAGATCCACAAAGTCCTCTAGATGTGCCTCTCACTGTGTTTTTATGATAAAGGGAATCTCGACAACTAATTTGGATAAAGTGCCAACTTTCTGATGTGAGCAGTGAGACAAAAACAATCTTATAAAAAATAAAAAAGAACTAAAATGAATACACAAAGGTAGAAAAGAGACAACTTTCAGAGACATTTAGGAGACACTGAAAGCTGTTACCACATCTCTGCATAGAGAAATTTCTACAGCATTTTGTTCAACTTTCCATGAGAAAGTCTGTCAACAGTGCTGCATTTTATTATGGTTTCCAGGATGGCTGCCCAATTTAAAACAGGAAAACCAGGTCTCAAATCCTGACATGCATGGAGGAGGACTCCAGAAGCCAAAATCAAGCTACATGTCTGCAACAGCTGGATAGAACTACCAAACAAAAATAGAATGTTAACTGGTCTACAATGCCTCTTTCAAGTCAGACCTAAAACATGCTAGTGGTGCGCAGTATAAACTCTTGTTTTTTAATTGTTGTCATCATTGTTCTTGAAAACTGGTGAATGTCTCATGCAAATATCACCGTCCACCCAGATAATTTGAGTTTTTATGAAGTTGTCAAAATACATCTTCTTTGTTTCTGTTATATCAACTTTCATTCCTTTTTCCCCTCCACAGATGGTAAGAGAAAAATAAATATAATGCCAGCTTTTCTTGCAGCTTTTTTTTTTACCCCTTGGATTTCCAAGTGCTCTACAAAGGTCAATATCCCACTATTCCCCATTTTTATATGTGGAAATTGAAGCATTAACTGTGAAGTGACATCCAAATATAGAACCTGAATATTAGTTTCCAGTTAAAAACAGAAGTTGATATTCTTTTCAGTACCATCTCCAGCAGCTGATGTGGATCTTAAGGAGTACCAGTATGCAAGTAGTGGTGCATTTAGGAGTTCTGGCACAAACAAAAAGAATTCTGTAAATGTCATTCATTATTGTGACCCATTTTGATGTCATGACCATTGCTCTTTGCCACTTGAGCATTCCAGACAAAGCAAAGTGTTACAACTTCTTGACTGTTCATCATTTGGGGTTTTTTTTTATCATGATAAAGTGAAACCTGAATAATTGGGATAATACAGGATATGTGTTCACATGTACAAGCAATGTGTGTAATATAGGTGTATATCCATGTGCTATGTGCAGTTGTTTGGCTGTGGTCTGAGCTGCATCTGTTAACAATGAAAAATATGTGTTTTCTCACAGACATAAAATTCTGGGCCACTTAAAGGTGAGTATTTTTGTCAGATCTCTCCCCATCCTGTAATTTATAATCAGTGGAACTAGTGAGCAGTGCTGTAATACCATAAAAAAAAGATAGAAAATAATCATGAAGAGAGAAGTTTGTAATGTTTGCCAGATGAAAATCCAGAGTCTACATGCTTGGAATTTATATTGGTGACCCCTGTTACCTTCTGCAACAACACAGGAGGGAAGAAGATAATAAGCTTATGTCTTGGAGGGCAAGTAATCAGCAGTGTAATGGGTCATACTTCTGTTAAAGTGTGTGGACAAGATATTATCATTAATGGCCAAGTTTATGCATATCCTACAAATGTGCTGTGGGATACAGCAAGGGAACTGGGTCAGGGGAGGGAAAGGAAGTTTTGGAAAGTATGTCAGAGGACAGATGTGAAGAGCTAAGGGAAGGTAGCAAAACAATACCACCCAGTCATCCATCTGTGAAAAGGGAAAAATCTTAAATTAAGGATCTTTTCTAGGCTTTGAAAATGCCATGTATAATGTACAGCTTTGTACTTCCTGTTTATGTTTTGTCTATTTTATGACCTTAGAAGAATGAGTCAGTCAACGTAAAAATGGGCAAATTTTCTGCTCTTTTCATATGATATGAATCCTGAAATATTAATTTCTTTTATTCCTAATAGGACTGCAGAGCATTTAAAGCTCTTGGAGGCACTTTCCAGGACTCTCTGGCTGTATCTGTATGTGTGAGAACAGGCTGTTCTCTGTCTTTGAGTTAAGTGGCACAAAGAGCTGTCAAAGTCCTTCAGTCTGCAGAGGGCTCAGAGGGCCACAACCACGCTGCCTCTGGGGAATCCCTGGCCCATGCACCCCATGCTTATTTCCAAACAGTGCCCAGGAACCACTTATGGAAGGCCCAATAGTAGACACTGTTTCATTTATTAACTTAATAGGTGTACCCTGTTTTGCTCCATCATCTATAGTGCAAATATTCCCACACAGTCAGTCCTCCAAGCAGGAAGAAAAAGTAGTGAAAAATGTCCATTATTTAGAGAAACTACCTGTTCATATTAATGAAAGTGAGATGATGGTGGTCACCTGCTTATTTTCAAAATGGAGTTCTTCCATATCTTGGCAATATAATACTAACTTAAAGGACAGGAACAGTTCTGATACTTAGCATTACTTCTGTGCCTTTAGCTGTAGATCTGGGGACTTATGAGCTCTATATCCAATGCAGAATTTCTCAAATGATTTACCTAGGTTGACTCTCAGATATGATGTTTCTTCTCATTTACGAATCTAGCAGCCTTTTTTCAGAAGTCATTATGCAAGACTAATAATGAAGATACAACAATGAATGTTTAGAATGTGAATTTTCAGAGATCAAGGTAAGATAAGCAAAATGGACTGTTTGCATTAAGTCATGATTGATAATTTCCAGTTGTTTAATGGGGTTTTTTGTCCTGGACCTATGTGATGAACAGTTGAACCAATTTCTTTTGAAAGTGATGGAAGAATATCTACTTGATTTGGTTTCATCTTATATAACTCTCTATTATGAGTCTTTCTGGTACATCCTAAAAGGTAAATAGTGATGACAGAGTCTGAAGTATAAAAACCCCCATTCTTCATGTAGACTGTGTTGTTCAAAGGCACTTAAATGAGCTTCCAGTTGACTGTCTGAGCCTGACCTGATCTCTGACCTGAAGTGCACAAGGTTTGAAGGTTTTACATCCAAAGTGTCTGTACTCATGGTGCCTTCTGGAGCTCTTCCAGAAGTGTCCAGAACTTCCTCTTATCCCAGGACATAGTGACTTCATCTCCTGGCAGCAGGCCATGAAAATGTGCAGGTAGAAACAAAACAGAAATTCTCTAGCCCATGGCATATTATGTTAAGGGAGTCTATTGTATTGACATATGGGTAACTAGAGATGAATGAACTAGTTCAGTCCAAATAACAACCAGTCCCAACCTTTGCCCACTCAAAAAGTGACCCTAACCCAAATCTTTTTCCAATTTGGATTGGTTCAGAAAGATCAGCTGTCAGGTCTGTCAGCTGGTAGCCAGACATCAGAGCAGACATAACTAATTAGGATATATTCCCTCACCTAGAGATTAAACATATATTTTTTTTGCTCTTTTTATGTTCCTATAGTTTCAACTTGCATTAAAACCTCCTGGTCTGAAAGCAACATCTTTAGAACCAAAGCAAGTGGAAAAGCAGCTTTTTCCCTGAGAAACCTATAGAGGTTGATTTTGTCTTAAATAGAGGTTTTGTCCCTCAATGAAGTTCAGGCTACAAAGTTACTGACATCCCATCACAGAATATCTGACTGAGTTTCAGAACAACTTATTTCTTAGCCCTTTTAGTCAAACTTAGCCCACCTATTATCAAAATTTGTCCAACAATCATATGATTTTGTCACTCATGCCCTGAGAGTAAATACTGCAAATCCAAAACTCTACAAGTGTGCATAAGTTGTAACTTTAGCAAGGTACAGTGTATTCTGATGGCCAGAATTTGTGAGGTCTCTATGGAATAGGGACAGCCCTTAAGATAGAGAAAATTTAACTAAGCAGATGAACTTTGGGCCTTTCTTAAACATTTTACTGACTGCAAGAGGTGGAGTATGAGGCTTCCACATCTGTCTGAAAACAAACTTTGGTGCTGATGTATGTGTTCTTCTGCATGTGCTACAATTGCAGCTTTTGAGAGACTTTGCTCAACCATTTTTTATTTTCTGACCAGATTTCAGTCTGGTTCCACAGTGGTCAGACACTGTGCTAATGTATTTCAGTCAGAGTATACTCACCCTGTACCTTCATGCCAGTGGTAATCAGAATCTGGAGAAAAGTTATTGTAATGGAGATGAGGATCTCAGTATATTTTGAAATTAGGGTTAAATATGCTTATGGCAAAAGAGACCATAGCACAGCTTTTTGACAGGGAGATTATAAACTCACATGTTCCACATGTGTCAGTGAATGATGGGGAAAAAACCTGAAATATAGCATGTCTCCATCATATACTTGATTTCTTTTCAATGTGGATTGTCATCCTGAAAAAGTTGTAATTACACTTTATGTATGTATGGCCAGAAATTATTTAGCCATTCTGCTGAGTAGGATGGTACTGTTAGTTGTCTGCACAATGGTTTTTTTATGTCAAACTGTGGACTGATTATGTGTAAATGACTGGAACAGGAAATATATTTCTGCAATCTTTGTGTCAAAACTCTAAGACAACTGGAATGTCTTTCTAGAAACTTTACTTTCTGACAGCCATGCCCGTTTCTTTATTTTTTTTTTGTGCAAATCCAGCTCAAACTTCCCCTTGCTGAGTCAGTCATTGTTTGTAACAGAAATGTCTTGCTGTTGAACCTCACTCCTGAAGTATTCAATGGCATAATAGTCAGGATTTATTTGGCATAGTGAAACTCAGAAACATCTGTACCAGAAGGCACAGCAGCCACAAGAATGGGCGCAATTTTCCCTGTCATTTATAACTTTTAATGCATTTTGTATGATTAACAATTCTTAGCAGCATCTTCTAAACTTTTCTTCCCACTTTGAGAAGTAAAAGTTGACACAGATTTCATCTCCTTCAGACATGTACATACCACATGCATGCTTTTGTGGACACCTTACTTGTTGTTACCCAGTTGCCAACCAGAGGGGTGAGGTATCACATGATGTGGTATCAGGCCTGTCAGGTACCCTACAGAATTTCAAAAGGTACCTGAAATTTGTGTTTAAGCAGCTGAGGCTGTCCCTAGGCTGTAGGAAGCTGAATCACTCTCTGTGCTCCTTTGCCTGTTGACTGCATCCTCATTGACCACTCAGGGAGTTTAGGCAGCCAGCCCATGTAATACATGAGCAGAGAATTAAATTAAAGTATCTGAACTTCATGCTGAATTCTGCCCTTATTCTGTGCAAGCACTTGTTTTTGAAAATAAGAGATGGACCTTTCTACCCACCTCCACCCCACCATAAGGTCAAGGGAAGACTTGGGTCCCCTCTTAAAATCCAGTCTCCACTGACATGAGGTGACATGAGCCCTTGATGAAACATTTTTTTTTCCTGGAGCTTTGGTGAAAACCTAAGGTTTGGGAACCAAGATTCTGCTGTCTGTCCATGCTTCCCACAGGCAGGGTTGGGGCTAAACTTGCAGCTTAGAAGTCAAAAGAACTTTGCTTTGATATCAGTGGAAATGCTTAGGACCTAAGATTTCAAGCTTAGGTAAAGCTTGAAATACTTGGAAGCTCAAAACACCTCTTCCTGAATCAAGAATGGGATAGATTTGTAAAATAGCATCCATGTGATCTGAAGGGAGCCAGAAGATGTCACACTGAATGTGCATTTTCACTTGCTGTCTGTATTTAACTAGATATAATATGAAAGCTTTGACCTACCTGCGTAGATATTTTGCTCTTTCTGTGAGTGTCAGGTACAGATGGAACCACACTGAATGATGCACTTTGTATATCTGACCTCTAGTCCACCAGGTCAGAGGAACGTCCCTGATATTACCTACACTGGACATTTGTCCTTGGAAAGAAAAGGTTGCATATGTAAAAACAAAAATAAGTATGTCAGTGTTCTCTGAGTACAGTACACCTTGTCTATTTCTCTGCTTATTTTTAGGAACAGAAAAAACTTGATATTTTCCAGGTATTGTGACTGCTCTTTATCTGAGAATATCAAAGCATTTTAGAAAGATTAAAATTAATCCTCACTCTATGTGTATATGCTATGTAAGTTTTATTACAGACAGTTTACAATACTGTCATTTAGCACATACAGAGAATCAGTTAGGAGGTGGAAAGCTGAAGCAGAGTCCAGTTATCCAATATCCTAATCTTGTCGCTAGAAATCTCTAACTAATATACAAACAATTATTTAACCTATTGGCTTAAAGGTACCAGGACATTCATGGAAGAATTCAGTCCTTCTCAGCAGATCCTATACTGTGGAACAATTAGTGGAGACCACTAATAACATTATTTATTCTGTAAAAATGTATGGGAGTATTGGAGCTGAACCTCTGGATTGTTCATATTGCCAGGTTGATAAAAAATCCTTGTTACCAGACTGATAGGTCCAACATCCTTTTCAGTATAAAACTTTTTTTTTTTTTTTGGCATGTATTAAAACAATCACAATCTACAGTAAGCAAAGATGGAATTTGATGCATAGTCATGCAGTATATGTTTAACTAGCTCAAAGTCACTCTGTGACACCTTCTAGTTCCTCTGTCAATCAGCAAAACTGCACAAAGAGTGAACTTTTGCATTGGCATAATATTTCCTATGGCCACTGAGAGAGGATTTGAATCTGTTTTATTAACATTTTGTTATTGGTGTTCAAAAAACCTGACAATATAATGAAATAAAGAACAAGAAAACCTTATCATGAAGATCTTATGGTCCAGGGCCAAGTGATATTATTCTTATTCTGACATAATGCAATTTTTTTTAATATAACTCTTTAATTATAAGCCTTGGACTGAGTATAAAACCGCAAATGGGTGCTGTGATATCCCCATTTAACTCATTACAACAGTCTTAGTGAGTAGGGTTGATGGCTGAAGCAAAATAAGGTGTGGACTACCATGTTTAAATTATATGAAACACTGGTTATTTTGAAGTTAACAGATTATCAAGACCAGAGGTAACACTGTAAAAATCTCTTATTTCCTGCATAACACAAGCCAGAGTTCTTCAGACTAACTCATTCTGTGGAGAGAATATTTCTCCCTTTTCCAAAGTCAAGAATACTGAGCTTAAAAAGCTTATGTCAAACTAGACATGGAGGTGATGGTTTTGAGCTTATCTGTTTCCTGCAGAACCTGCACAAGAAAAGGTACAGAAATCAATTATATCTTTCCAAATCTTCTTCCTCAGTTGTCTTATTATAGCAGTGTTTATGATCTGGCCTGTATTTATTGCATTCTTCACTAGCATAGGCCTTGCATTCCTCACTTGATGTTTGCCATGTGTTGGACATTACTTGAAATACATAAATACATAGTTCTGGTTTCCTTTCTCCACAGTCACTGGACAATTAACTGATATAACATAGGCAGCTTCTGAAATTCCATTTCAAGCTATCAGTTATAGAGGTAATGTTGCGAGAATATTGGTATCAAGAAGATTTCAGTGAAGAAAAGAAAGGGGCAATAAACAATCAAACTGGCACTGAAATCCAACAAGATTAGTAAAATGACATAAGCTGTACTCTGCATTCCTTTTTCTATAATTTTCTCTGCATAAATACATGTGCACGTATAGATAAAGTCTTGTGCATGTAAAAGGATTCGTGCATCTGAAGTAGAACATAAAGCATTGGGTTGATTTTTTCCAAGATGTGAGAGCCAAGTTTCACTGGTTTGATTTTGTGTGTCCAGGATTTTCCTGTGACTATGATTTCTCAGCACCTGTACTTCCACTGCTTCTTGTCTCTTGTAGCAAAGTAGGTCTGTTCAATATCGGAGCAGGTAAAGTGAAGGCCGTGTCTGAAGCCACTGCTTTCTATTTGTACAAGCAATAGGTACAAAGCAGACATTAAACAGGCATCCTGCTGTGTACCTGATCAGTGTCTGTTTCATGTCTATGGTTTTGGTATATTTATCTTATATCTGATCCAGGAGCTGTTTCTCCCTCTGTCTTTTTCTTTTTCTCTCCCCTTCTTTCTCAAACACACTTCTTTTTTTTTTATTTTTATTTTTTTTCTTTTCCTTAAAAAAAGGCAATGAGGGATTAATTTGGTACATTGTGAATTCCTGGTCATCCTGTGCGTGCTCTAGTTTGGGAAGATGCAAACACACTTGATTTTCAGTTCCAGTGAAATTTAGATGTCATCCCAACAGGTGTGTGAGCACCTCTAAAAACTGTAGAGTGAGGTTGAGGTGACGGTGCTAGAGGCGTTGATTACCTCCAGAGGCATTGTTTACCTACTTTTTGCACAACAGAATGTTTATGGGTAGGACATCTAAGGAAAAGCAAAAATTTTCTTCTGTCTGTTTTAGTTAAGTCACTTGTCGAAAGGGTTTCTATCACAAAATACAGTTGTTCAGGCTGTGGTGAAGTAGAATCACAGGTTTTTTTCCATGTTAAATGGGTGAGTACTAAACTCGTGAAAGCCCTCTGCTCTGCTTGCCTGTCTTCTTTGCCCATGAATCTTTCAAGCAAAGGGGACCTGGAGGTGAGGCAGTCTCTTATTGAAAATATTTCACATGCTCTGGTCAATGACCTCTGCTGGAGTGGGACTGGTGGGCTCCCACCACTTTTGTCTGACATGGGTGTAGGTCCTGTGTTCTCACCTCTGCTTGGACAGCTCTGGGCTGGGTTACACCTTGCCCTGGTGGCAGCTGGCTGTTGGCAGTGCTATGTCAAACAGCCTCTGCCAGACTTAGCCAAGCAGCCTCTTCGTGGGACTGAGACAGAGGCAGTCAGTCTCTGGAGCTGAAGTGGCATTACAAACCTCTTTGTTCAATCCAGAAGGCACCAGAGAAACTTTCAGCTAAACATTTAATTAAGCAGATTGGAGTCGTTCATCTGGATAGACATATCTCAAAATTCTTTTATGGATTGGACTCAGTTTCCCTAATTTTGATACACGATTTGCACTAAAGTTTAAGGTTCCTAATGAAGCCATGTGTATAAAATAAGTGACTAATTTCCCTGTGTAATTAAGTGAGGTAGGTGCCTTTGAAGACCCGTGGATGGCGATTTTCTTTACCTAATTCCATTGGTATTTGCAGGGAAAGAGCAAGCTACAGCTGGGCAAGATAATTTGCTAATATTTTTCATCTTGCAACTTGTGACTTCTCTGTTGTGATCACAAGAAAGTTCCTTGCAAGCTCTGTGTTCTGTTGAGATATTCCCAAGGGTAACAACAATTTTAAATATGTCTTTTTTAATTATATTGTCACCTTTGTACTGGATACTAAGCTGAATAAATCAAAATGTTCCATGTTTGCTTCCAAACCATAATTTACAGTTGTTACTGGATTTAATCAATGACCTAGGCACTTTACCAACAGGCTCCTCAGCTATTCCAGCTAGATCTGGTTTTAGACAAGTTTTATTAATACTAATTGAGGATACCATTTAAGTATCCAGATAGGATGCTAATTAAAAAGACATTGTGTTGGCTGATCTTATGGTAAATTTTATTATTTCTGACTCAGATTCCATTTCTCTCAGATTGTCACTTAAAATATTTCAAGATGCATCTTCTGCAGTATGTCAGATCCATATAATGACAATGAAGATGTTCCAACTAATAGAAGCTGGGGAAAAAATCCAACTGCATTCCAGAACTTCAGAAAGTCCCAAATTTCAATTAATTTGAATATAGTCATCACATTTCCAAAAGAGATTTCAGCTTCAAAAATGTTTAATGCCATATAATTAATTAGATTCTAGAAGAATAATTTTTGTTTCTAATAAACGTATATATATATAAAAATATTCATGTATGTAAAAATAGTTTTTTCATCATTTTTTTGGTCATAAATGAAGTCTAACCTTCAGAGATTATTTTCTGTTGGCACAATCAGATTATGCTATCTATTTGAATAATAGTTTGCAATATGCTCACAGAAAATGCATAGAATAGATATATTGTTTTTCAAATTACTGATTATTGTAAAACAAATCTCAGAATCTGTGACTAAGAGGAAAGACCAGATTCTTTCACACATTGCTTGTATGTAATCCCACTGACATTAAGACGTGGACATGAATAACTGGGGAAGAGTTTGGCTCAGGATGTAGAAGCTATCTGATAGAAAATGCTGATTTAATTTAAATATTCTGAGGCATGAGCCTCTATCATGGGGAATGAAAAGTGGCTGAAGGGCTATAAACAAAAGCAGGAGACAAAATATTAAGATCTGTGTGAGGGTCTTTCTTAATGAGGGGCTTCAGGGATCTGTATTTGGTATGGTTTTATTTAACATTTTCTCTAATGATCTAGGAGAATTAAGTCACCCATTAATGAAAGTCTCCTATGATGAATAAGAGGGTGGAGTTGCAAAAGGTGATGAAAGACAGATGCTAAAAAGTAACCTGGGTACGGATCCAAGGTTAGCATTGACTTCAACAAGTTTTGGAACAGATCAGCAGAAATATTAGAAAGATGAACAGGAAGAATGACAAAATGAGATTCATCTTGGAAAATATACAAAGGCATCACATGAAAAATAACATTAGACCTAATAATCAAAGGGAGTCAGAGTCATGGAGACCAGAACTGTAAGTGAGTTTGCAATGCATTAGAGCAAGGAAAATAATATGAATACAATAATACTGAAAGGGGACTTATAAAACGGAGGGAAAGGAAATTTTTTCTAGGGGCAGACTGTGATAGTACAAGGGGCAAGAATTTTAAACTGCAAGAGGGCAGGTTTAGATTACATATAAGAAAGAAATTCTTTACTGTGAGGGTGGTGAGACACTGGTGCAGGTTGTCCAGAGAAGCTGTGGATGCCCCATCCCTGGCAGTGTTCAAGGCCAGGTTGGATGGGACTTTGAGCAAACTGGTTTAGTGAAAGGTGTCCCTGCCCATGGCAGGGGGGCTGGAACTAGATGATCTTTGCTGTCCAACCCAAACTATTTTATGATTCTATGATTCTATAATACATATCCCACAGTGAAGCAAGAGCTAACAGGTCCTCAAAAATACCTTGAAAGCTATTCTTATGTTGAAGCTGTATCTTGCATGGGGTGCTGGTCACCTCCTCAAATCCCTTTCAGACTAAAATATTCAATTATTCTAAATGTTGGACTCTAAATGCCACAGTACTATCAGAAAGATATTGTTGCAACAATTACTTTAACTATTATTTTAAGTAGTTGTGCCACATCTATTTCTGTATTTTAAAAAAAATATTCTTGTGGATAACCTCATGAAAATTTTGTGGAGATTAATTATGTTAATGATACTTGCTCAAAATTATCAATGGGATAGTATTACTTAGGCTATATTTACAAGTTTCATATTATTTTTAGCTGAGGAGGTAGAGTTAAATACGTTGGGCCAGATTTTCAAAATGTATAAATAATAATAAAAATACCTCTAAGGATGTTTAGCTTGCTAAGGAATTTTTATAAATCTTATTAGGTGCCTTTGATAGTAGACCCTCAATAACTATCTCAAGCTCACACAAGAATTTCATGATAGCATAACTGAGGATATGAATAAAATGGATAAAAGTCTACAGATTTGTAGGGTCATTAAAAGTATCAAAGGTCTCTAAACAAGCTTTTACCAGACAGCTGAAGTCTTCCACTGCTGTATACCAGCTTAGACCCACTGAATAAATACTGGAAAATCTTACGGGTCTTGCTGTTTACCTACTCAGATTGCATCTTTATTTGTGCTAGGATTCAGACAAGCACTTAACCACATGCTTAAGTTTAATTTTAAGCAAATGTTTGAGTGTTTTACTGATCTGGGATGCAAAATTCATTATTTCCTATTATGCAGACTCAACACTGCATATAACAATGTAAGCATTCTTTTTAAATAAAAGACACTTGCTATTCCACTTTAGTTCTGAGCATTGTTCTACATTTGCCGGAAACAAAATAAGTCTGGGGGAATGTTTTGGAAACTTTTTATTCCCTCCAACATCAAGTGGAATTTCTTTTTAAGAAATACAAATATTTTTAAAGGTACAAAGATGTGTGAGAGAGATTGGGAAGCACAGCTATAGCCTGATTCCATTTGTTAATGCACCCTTGCAAATCAGAAACAGCTCCAATGGAATTTAATTATTAGGAAATCAAAAGATCAGAATCATAGCACTAGTTTCTTCTTTAAATGGATTTATAATTTCGGTGATGCTGGCTCAAATTTGCTAAAATAAAGACATTTTTATATGACTCTGGCACTGTGAAATCATCTAATAACTCTTCTAGATCATGTAGTGACACCCTTTTAATATTCTTCTTTGCATCAGGGTTGTGCCCAGCCAGCAGAGGTGACATCCACATCTTATGGAAGGATGACCACAGCAGGTCGCACACCTTAGCTCTGCCTGTCAGCAGGGAGCAGGTAATGCTGCCCAGGTGTCACTGTGCTGTGCCCAAAGGAATGAGCTCTGCTTCCCATCCCTAGCCACAGGTCTGTCAGGGAAACTCTCTTCCCCTCCAGCTGATTCCCTGAGGATCTCTGCCCAATACACCACCTTTTCCTGAGGTTGCATGTCCAGTGACAGCAGTATTAGTGCAACAGAGTGCAAAGGACCAAGAACAAATATAAATGGACATACATTAGTAAAATAAGGTGTAGCTATTCAATGATGTGGGAAAGCAGTTGCTCAGTGACAGTTTTATCAGTATTTGAAGAGCTTCTTCCCTCAGCCTGCTGCAATTGCTGCCATGTGGATGCTAGCAGTGGTGGAAACAACACTTCACATTAACTCTGTGCAGAATCCCAGGCATGCATGCAGTGCCTTTCTAGCAAGAAGTCATGCAGGAATGTATTTCAGAACACAATTTTTCTTTTTTTTTTTCTTTTTTTTTTTTTAAGAAATGATACTGTTGCAGCACAAAGGTTACAAAGTATTAGTGATGTACTGGCTTTCTTTATGCACCAAATGAGCCAAAAATACTCACAGAAAAAAAGATAATTATAAAAGGTTGTGCATAGTAATCAATAAGAATCTTTCTCTTAAAAGTGAAGCAATGTGTCAGAGATGATGCTAGTTTCTTTATAGTTTACTCTGAAGCTAAGTAAAAATAGATTAAAACTGAAGTTTTCAAATTCTTTTAGTTCCTTTTTCTTTTTCTTTTTTTTTTTTTTTTCTCTAGAGAAGTCAGGCACAAATTTTTCTCTACTTAAATTATTTGTTATGAAACTTTGCTATGCAAATTCACATTTTCTTGTAATGCTAAGCTGTAATTGGCAGTAATAATCTCATCTGTTTTTTTTTCCTTAAATATTTCTGTTCAGAGATTCATCCACAATAATTTAAAATTAAATTTACATGAATGCTCACTTTACTCGATCACTGATGCTACCAAAAATCTAATGATTTGAAGATATACTTGAAATGCATGATTTGATGACAAGAAAAGAATGATTTTGTAGTTAAATAAGTTTATGAAAAGAACCCTACAAAGGTAGCAAATTCTACTGCCAGTGTTACAGTGATGAGGGCATCACAGGTGCCTTGATTACCCAGGCAAACAAGAATAAATTTATTCCATACCTCTGAAGAATTGGCTCTGTCATGCAGTAAATGATCCTTTACTCTGTTTGAGTGATCAAACATTGTAATGAGTCAGAGCTATAAAAATGTGTCTTTCCACTCTACACCCAAACACAGAAATTTTTTCTTCCCAGAGCAAATCACTTTGTGATGACTGCTTTCTTTCACTTGGCCACAATGTTAGTGTGTAAGAGGTAAAAAACATCTTTCTTTTTCAGATAACAATTCCAACACCTGGTGGAAACTGGACAGCATTTCAGAGAAATGAGGTCCATCTATCTTGTTGTTAAAGATCCAACAGTGCTTTTTGTATGGGAAAGGTTGTTTATCCTAACAGTTTTAATATTTTGGGAGATTACATTCACATTTTCTAAAAGCAACCCTGAGTTTTTATCTGGTTTCAGTATTGCTCCTTCTCTACTTTTTATCAAAGATCTTATATGGTTTTCCTGTCCAATGTTAAAAAAGTTATTGCTGCACACCTCAAAGCCTGATGCTCTGGATCAATAGATTAACAACAAACTGGCCTTCTAAGACAGAATGCCTTATTCTGCCAGATAATAGAGTTCAGCCTGTAATGCTGAACAGATATCATTCATATATGAACGAGTTCATGATTTATTAAATTATATGTAACTGCTTCAAATAAAACATTGTAAGTTCCTATATGGTCAATGTCAGAATATTGAGCTTAATGAATGAAAAATTGCTGCTCTCATATCTACATAAATCCACTGCCTTTATAGTACACTTATAATTATCACCAGTCCATCTGCATCACATGCACACAGAATTGTCAGTATATTCTCTGTCAGACTAAATTTTATTCTTAGCATGTGAAGATTCTTCACCTAGCTAGATATCACTCAGAAAGACAGCACAGAGTCTCTGACACGCATTATGATCCCCTTTCCACAATCTCCTGAAAAAGGTTATATACCAATAAAATTCTTGAAAGCCCTAGAAGCTGATTTAGGTTTCAGCTAAGAAATTGTGCTAAGAATACTACCAGAAGTTCATGATTTTGAGATCTTAGAAATATTTCTGATCTTCATTATTTATTATTATTTTTTATGATGACAAATGACTTTAGGAAATATCATAAATATTTAATACACTGGTGATGTTAGTCAATTTATAATAAATACTAGGAGTGGAGTTATTTTACAGATGATTTAAAGTAATCTCTTTGGCAGCCAAACAAATTGGAAAACGTTTTACATACAGTTCTGTTAATATATAGTATAGCTTACTACATGATTAATAACTTAGTGCTTCTCATTGGGATACATAAAATCTAGTAAAAATAAATAAAACCATAAAACAATTAAGGGGATTTGTACTCACTGATTCGTTCCTGTTTATGAATATGCAGTGTTAGTATAAACAGACAGGGGGTCCTCACTTTATCCTTTTATCATTTCCAAATGTTGTTATAAGATGGTAACCCCACTGAAAACAAACAAAACAGCATGTCATGTAAATGTAACTTCAGTCTAACATTGTGTTAGGTCAACTCAGCTTTGAGAAATATGTGGCTTTTTCAACTGTAACTTTTGCTGGAAAGTTCTGTTTGTAAATGTCAAGGCTATCACTTAAAATCAAAACAAGAAAACCTTATGTGCAAAGGTTGCAAAAATGGTTTTGAGTTTTCAGTTAAATTACTTGTAGAACTTTGCCTTTTATATGTTTATTCGGATATTTCTTTAATGAAGAATACTTGAATTAATAAAAAGATTCTCTGCATATTCTCATGTAAACTCTCCAAATCACACCCTTTGTACTAAGAAAAATATTTTCCCAGTAACACTTTCGTTGCAGAGAATGTTACACTATCTTTAAGATGTAAGGTTGCACCCCAATCACGCTATACTTCTTCACTTCCTAATTTACAGACAACAAGAAGCATTTCCATGAAGTGTATAGAGTGTAGCTGCCAAACAAAAAAGAAGCACAGCTGCGTGGGCAAACATAGCAAGGGCAGGAATCAGCGTACAAAGAAGTGGCAACGTAATCATAAAATCACAGAATGACCAGGGTTGGAAGAGACATTAAAGATCCATTTATTTCCAAGCCCCCTGCCAAGGGCAGGGACAGTTTTCTCTAGGTCACATCACTCATGAGTGGCCTCGTTCGAGAAATTATCCCCATCTAATCTGTGTGGTAGAAATCTTTCTACCTCAGAGTGTTGCTATATTGTAAAAGGCAGAGATTTTGTTAATATTCTTCTGAAAACAAAAAGGGAGTTTTCTACTCAGAAAGTTATGGTGTGTGGCAGCATATGTGGCAAAAGCCACAGCCCCACAGGCTCAAGACTGGTGGGCACAGCCTGAGGTTGCCACAGTCTGAGTCATACTCCTGCTCAGGGTGAGCTTTTTGGTTCACCCCCAGTGTCCCTTGCACCTTGGTTTACATGTTTCAGTTCATTGTTTAGTTGCTACATTACTTCATGTTCTGTAAAAGGTTATGTTCTAGAAACTTCATTGCAGTTCGGTTCTCTATTGGTTACATGCTAATCCCTGTACCCCAATTGGTTACTTTCCCCTGCTTGTATCCCTATAAATCCCCTGCTTTCCCTGAGTCTGAGCCTTTGGTTNGGGAAATAAAAGAGCTGGAAATCACACCAGGGCCCTTCTCTCGGGTCTTTGTCCTCGCCTGCGCCTGCACCATCAGCCCGGGGCTCTCTCTCTCACAGAGGAGCCAGCACTAACAGAGCTGCTGGAGCACACCCTGTGTTTGGGGGAACTGCAAGCTGCAGCCCCCAGGAAACCAGGGTCACTCCCAGAATAACCCTGAGTGGCCTCGAGCAGGCTCCCGGAGCCAGCGTTAATGGTGATGGCAAATATGAATATGTCCTGCTTTCATATCATGAACTTGTAGTAAAGGCAGCCAAGGAAAGACTTTCCCTGTAACATGGAGTTCATCTAAATATTATAGGAAAAAAAAGTATAGAGGGGTTTAAAAACTATTTTAAAATCATGGAAAAATTAGATTTGCAAATGCAGTTACAGACCTTCCTTTCTGGAATTCTCCAAGCTATTGATAGTTGAAAAAGGAAAGTAAAATGTAACGAAAGAAATACTCCTGCAGGCTGCTCTTGTTACACTCCTTCCTCCAGTTTCCTCTGCTGGCAATAGTCTTCATCCAGAGCTGCAGGCAGGTGATGTTTTGGTAGTTTCAGGGCTGGGCCCAAACATTTGACATAAAAAAGGGCTGTGTTGCCTCATATACATAAAATAGGTCAGGAAGGCAAGAACTTGAGAACTCTAACCATAGTTGTGACACTTATTTAGTGGACTTTAACCCATAGAAGTTTTAAATCAGTTTTAAATATTTTCTCCATTTCTTGTACTACTAGTTTGGTAATGACCAGGTCATCTGTTGAACTAATTGATAAATGTCAGTGCTTGAAGAACAGCATTCTTTTCTTTCTATTAAAACAAGCACTTAACAATATGTGCAGAATGTTTATGTTCATTGTTTAATCTTAATTTTTCTTTTGTCAAACACAGTCATTAAGCTGTATGATGTCAAAATTAATAGCTTTTACTACTGACAACCTTTGATCACAAAATATATTTATTGTTGTATCTATTGAACTCCTAAGATAACTAGTGAAATTGTGATAGCCATACCCACAGGAGAAGAACTTTGCTACTTGAGGAAACACACAGTTCACCATAAGTGTCACAATCTGGCATTACTTTTTACAGATGATCTCAAAATAGTTTGTTTTGTGATTGTTAGGAAAAAATAAAAAAACAACAACAAAGGAAATGTGTTTATGGTGTGAATACATTATGCTTTTTCAGTCAGCATAGCCCCCTGAGAATTTGTACTGCAAGATGAGTGTGTGTGGGTCCATGTGTGTTTGCATGTATTGAAGGTGTTTTTCATTTCTACGATGTAATAAGGCTTAAACTGGTGGAAGAAGAGGACGTTTCGTTCTACAACTGTATGCTACAGGAAGAGCTCAAGAACAACTAAAATAAATGCAAATGCTCTCAGTTCTGTTCAATAATGGCATTTTGCAGGACAGTCAAGTTTCCCACAGAGTAAATACAATCCATATTATGTAAATATGATCCTGTGTACACTAGTTTAATTTAACATTACCATCAGAATAGCACATTTCACACGTGGGAATGCAAAGCCCAGCAAGGGAGCAAATTAACTGCCCACAAATTGTTTGCTAACATTGAAGTTTTCCAGAAGAAGTCTCTAAGGTATATCTTTACCAAGGGCACAATATTAGAGCTCTACTACCACATGTTTCCATTTGAACAGATGGCAGTGAAAGATTTGGCTTCAATGTGTTACTAGTTAGCTGAAAAAAGACTTAGTGATAGAGATCAAGTGTACTGTTTAAATTTACTTAGAGAAATGGTGGTTTGTAATCCATCCATATTTGCAATTAATAATTACTTTATAATTCTTATAAGTGGATAGAACCTCAAAAGTCCAGTGTCTTTTCTGCTCCAAAGACAGTATCTTATTTAGTGGTGTAATCGTCTCTTTAATATGTTAAGAGATGCCTTAATTCGGGTTTATCTGCTGTTGAACTGAGAATAGTTGTAATTTCATTTCTAAAAATTCAGAGGAAACAAGAAATCCTTGCTTATTAACAGTTTGCATCAAGTGACTAAGAGCTAAAACAAAGAACATGTTTACATTATTCCTGTTAATTAGCTGTGCTTTAATACAGACTGCTGAGTGCTGGGATTCCTATAGCCAGAACAGTGACACCTGACTGAGAGTCTGAAACTCGGTGCAAGAAACACAACCTACCCCTACTTTCTGCTTGACCAGAAAGTGTTCAGTGCATGGCAGGTTCATTCCTCAGTCCTCCCTGTCAGATCCATAATGCTTCCCAATGATGGGCAGGATTGAGTTAAGTGACTTCAGAGTGCCTAAAAGACCTGTCTGAAGTTAGTGGGACCACTCATATGGACATAGTTAGCCATGTGTATCAGTGTATGAAGGACAGGGATGAGGGGTGCTGGCTAAGCTTGCCATTTCACATTAAAGTAGTTGTGGAAAGACGTATTGAGTCAAATTCCTTTGTATTCATTCTATGCACATAGATTAAGGTCAAAGTAATCTGTAGTTAAATAAGACCAAAGAACAATACAGTATACATGTCAGAGATAAAAGTTTGCAACAAACGTAGTAGAAAAGTTGCTGTATTTCAGTTCTGCACAATGGTCTAAATAACAACTGAACACACACAGAGTAGGTAAATGAGTGACCTTTCATTCCATGTGGAATTTCCCTTTCTCCATGAGCAAATATTTTCTTTTTTGGTTTTTTTTTTTTTTTTTTAAGGAAAATATTGAGATTTGACAAGTAAATTTATTTCTTAGCTTCATTCAGGATGAAAGTTATTGCAATCGCCTAAATATGTTCAGAGGTCGAGTGTTTTAAAAAAATAATAATACGTAAGAGTAACATATTCTTTTTTTTCTATACGCCAAGTATTATCAATATAAAAATCAGAAATTCTGTTGATATTTAATATGAAATATGCAAATATACTTATATCTAGTATGGGAAAATTTTGTTGTTAAATTATTTTCAGGAAAAACCATAAAATTTTTTTATTTAATATTTAGGACATTTTACTTAGATTAATTATAGTTGTGATATAAAATGCTTTTCCAGTCTTACTGAAACCTACTAATGCTTGTGGTTTTTAATTTTTATTTCCTTGAAGATCACTTTCTTTTGATAGAAAACCAGAATATCATGAAAATACAGCTCTAATACTAGGAGAACTGCTCATGGTCTTGTATGTGATTCAAGTTTATACTAGTGCCAAATGCTAATAAAAATTCTCAGCTGGCATTTTACTCCATCTTAAAATACTATTACAGTCTGGTTTTGGCCATCTCCTGTATGAAATGCTGGGAACATGATGTCATAATCTTCTGAAAAAAAGGCAAGAATCATATATAAAGAGTACACACAAGATAAATTCAGTGTAAAACTTGTTAATCCCTTTACTCCACACTGTTAATCCTTTTTTAAAGCTTTTCTGGGTTTTAGGAACCCACACATCAGGGAGAACATTTAGGCATTAGACAGTGTCCAGCCCAGAGATCTGAGGTCTAGAAAATGTGACCTCTGAGGAGAGCTTGAGAGAAGAGGGTTTGTTTAGTCTAGAGAGGAGAAGATGAAGGGGAGACATGATAACAGTGTTCAAATATGTACAATTCTGCTTCAAAGTATTGGGCAATAATTTGTTCTCCTCATCCATTTAGGACAGTGCAAGAAAGAGTGATTTTGAAATGAAGCAAGACAGAAATATGCAAGAAAAGCCCTGTATTTGTTGACAATGAAAGCTTTGAGTGCCACAAATATTAGCAGAACAGTAAGTAAACAAAAGAAATAGATCCTTAATCTTCCAGATCTAAGACTTTGATCTAAGGTAATTTTCCTGCTGAAGCTGAGCTATTAAGACACCAGAATGAGAATCCTAGCTGTAAAAAATGAAGATCTATTTCAGAAGGGACTTACTGAAGCAGAACATTTTGGTAATTACAGGTAGCCAGTCAGGCCCTTGTTCAGCTGTAGCCTGGAAATAAGGGCTGTTTCCACACATGTGACCCACATAATCAAGGTATAGCACATTATGCTAATTCTGCCAGGCAGTGCTTGCAGTACTCTCAATATTTCTTGGGCTTGGGTCCACTGCCTAAAAAGAGGCACCTAGTGGCTTTTGAGCCACTAATACCTGGTGTATCTAAGATTTCCACAGAGAAGCAGTAGATGTAGCCTCAAATCTAAAGGGAACTTCTTTTCTTCTGCAATTGCAGCTTAAAGCCAGGTGTGATAGGTAAAGCTTCTATAGGAAGCTTTCAAAACAAATTAATCAGGTTCCTAGTGCCTGGAGCCTAAAGGCTTGACAGCCAACTGGAAACAGTCTATAAAAGTAAGGTTAAAAGCATTCAAGTTTTGGAAAGCATGTTTTTAATGACACTGAAGAAGTTGAAACAATTAAATTGAGGAGTGAGGGCTATGATTGTAAAGTATTTGCAAAGATTTTGATTTCTAATAAAGAACAACTTACTGAACATTTTCTATGCTGCACTTCAGTTCAGAATAAAAAGTTAACAGGCATTTTTGACACCGAGACTCATTAAGCTGGTACAATTTAAATACAGATGTGATGAATTTTTTTACTTTTTAGAAATTTGATAAATTCAGAATAAACTGTTCAAAAAATACACTGTGTTTCAAATAGAAATTATGAACTAGAAAAGAACTGAAGTTTTGGGTCTGTGTTATGCACAATGCTAAATGAAATTGTATCAGCAAGTATCAATTGTATCCTAAGTAGGGCCACAGCTGAAACAATTATCCTGGCCTGTTAGTAAAATTTGAAATGATCCTACTGACTTTTGTAGGACTTTGTGTGTTTGTAGTAGCTGTAAACATCAACAGCAAAAACTGATCTAAAATCACTGTGGTAAATGTTGATAAGCATTCCTCTGGGCTGTAAAATATATGGATTATTAATTAATACCTGTTGCATTCATTTAACTTCCTTTCCAACATTCTGTCTACTTATCTATGACAGCACCAACTTCAGAGCAAGGTCTGTTTGGGTAAATTTTGTACATATGTATGTGAATGGATTTGACCATCATTTCTGCTGTAGGGTAAAGTTTAAAAACCCCAGGCTTTCAAATGCTTAAGCATAATGACCCTATTGTCTGTAATAGGAGTAATTTTCAGAGGGTGCCACCATGTTAAATAGATGTGTCTATAGATGAGTCAGGGGCTTGAGGGTCTGTTACTTCTGTGAGAGTGGGATTGCATCCCACATCTTTTGTCACCCTGTGACAATCTGCAAGGCTGCAGATACTCAGGGGTACAAATACTCTGTAAGCTCCACAAGGTATCTGCCAGCAATGGCCATGTCACATATGTAGGGTATCTACAAAACAGCTTGGAAATCTCAAGTGCTACTTGTTGCTTGTGCTTAGACAGCTGAATTTCACACTTGCATAAGAATAAAAATCTCATACATTCAAATTAATGACAAATGAGCAGGAATTCAAATGAAATATGACTTTTTAAGCTTCTGATTGTCATCTAAGTTTAGTGTTTCAATCATTCAGTGTTTTTATCCTCCTTGTGAGGCAGGGGAGGATTGTTACCTTCAATTTGCAGGAAAAAAACAAACATGAGCAAAAAAATTCCTCAGTGGGAATTCTCTAGTAAAACAGAAAATCCACCCTTAACATTCCATTCTCTGGCAGTGAAGAAATACTGCATACTTCATCTTTGCATAATAGTAAATTTATTGCAAATTTAGTCTAAAATGAATGTTTTTATGAAAAAAAATTCAACAAGGTTGAGATAGCTAAAAATGTCTCTGTCATATGGGAAAGTGTGACAGAGAAATAGGTGTTTCTACTTTCAGATCTTTCACTCCTTTCAGTTCTTCTAGCTATGTGACAGATGTGTTTGCAGTATTCTGCATTTAAAATTTGATATTCAGTCCATTACAAAAAAACAAAACGTAATATTAAGGATATGTTAACACAAAGTTAAAACCCCACTAGTGCTGATCTATTTTTGTATAGGCAGTGCCTTTCCAGACATCATTTACTCGTACGGTTATGTCACAAAACTTCAATTATAGTTTAGAAAGAGTGCAAGAATAAAGGATAGGATATGAATATACAAAAAGTTGTTTTTCTTCTCTCTGTCTCATTTTCTTTGGCCATACTACAAAGATTTTGATAATGCACTTCCTCTGCATAGTTTTTCTGATAACTCTGGAGGACCTCTGCTACATCAGAACTGTAAGATACTCAGTACTGGATAGTGAGAACAGATAATTTTCAAAGTTCTAAAGTCCAGACCAAATAAGAACTTAAAATATATATGAGTTACTTTATTTAAAAAAAAAATCCAGCTGAAATAGTGTACAATCTAATGAAATCTTCTAATACATTGGTGCAAAAATGACGACATACAAAAAGAATCCAAACCTTCTTGTAAGAGACTCAAAAGAAGCTTCTGTGTTATTCCTTATATATTTAAAGCAAACAGCAGCTACAGAAATATTTTGTCTAATTCCAGTCTGTTTTCATTCATTCTTCCACCCTGGCTTGATGTCCTGTGGTGTATAGCCTGGAGAAACAAAAGATTAATACTGATCCTGGATCTTCAATTAGATTAATTTACCTTTAAAGCCAGGTGCTCTTATCATGGGCTTCTGGACAAAAAGTGCAAACTTTGAGTTTTGGCGCAGTGATGTGGTTGCTGTACAGTACCTTGGGCTGTCCAGCCTACACCAGCCAAGACTGAGCCTGTGGGTTGAAGGCTGTTGTGTCCAAAGGGTCAGAGCCAGAGTGAGTCTGGGAGAAGGGAGCAGAAAGCTTGCTCTAAACAGAAGTAACAGCATAAAGCAGCATCTAGGCAATGTGTTCAACCTGAGACTGGGCTCCAGATCGGCTTCTGATGGTACAGCCATGGTCTGGAAGACGTAACCATGGGGATGAAGAGAATTTGGCATGTGAGGATTCTCACTCTAGTGTATTTAATTTATTTTGGCCATAATATTTGCTGAATTCATTCTTCCCTTAATGCACCATTCACCTGCCATGGCCTGATGTACAATTGACTGAATATTTGTGATAGCCTCTGCTTCCAATAGCCACTTGCTGATCTGTGGCAGATAGCCACAATAACACTGGAGTAACATTGTCTAGGTGGAACAGAAGAAGATTGTCTTCTTTAAAAACACGTGCTTTATAGCCTCAGGAAATTGCTATAAACCATTGCACCTTTGAAAAAGAATAGGGGTTTCTATTTAAGCTGCCTTTGCAAACAGCCCTTGTGTAGCTTTTGCAATCACATGGATGGGACTGGATGGAACTCATCATTTTTAGTAGAATCAGAGAAGACCTGCAAAACTGGCAAACTAGGTGGGCTCTCCTGATGGCTTGCTGATCTCAAGGCGTGTGTGGATATCTCATAGCTTACACAGCTGTAATGTTCTTTCACACACTCTGGCTGGACTATCACATATGTTGCCACAAAATGTTAAGACATCAAGACTCAAATGTTCTTTTGTTCCCTTTTTCCTCTCTGTGTATGTTTTACTCAGTAGCTTTGTTTATTTTCTTAAAATATTTCCTTTTTGTTTGCATTTCTTGGCAAAGGCCTCCTTGTGTTTTTATAACTGTAATCTTCTTTTGGTCCCTCTGCCAGCTATATTACCCAAGATTAGCCACAAGTGTGCTTCAAGGGCTTCAGTTCCTCGTGGTGTTAACAGGAAATCAAAAATAGCTTTTCATTTGCCTCAGTCTAATTTATGCAGTCCAGGTATAATGTTCAAGTACAGAAACATTTCACAGTATTGCTTCCTTTTTTTTTTTTTCTATGTACTCTCAAATAGAAAAGGTCATCTTAAGTTGAAGAAGTTCTTTAAAAAACAGATAGCTGTCTTTGGTATGAAACTATTTATATGGATTTCTTTATAAGGCAGGGAAATGACTATTGCAGAGCTGAGCAAATTCCCCCAAATGCCATTTCTGAATCAGAACTGCCTTAATGGCTACTGGTGTTTCATTATGAAAGTAGCAGTAGA
This sequence comes from Climacteris rufus, assembly GCA_013398175.1. Taxonomy (NCBI): domain Eukaryota; kingdom Metazoa; phylum Chordata; class Aves; order Passeriformes; family Climacteridae; genus Climacteris; species Climacteris rufus. Next base: position 157,529 of record VZRZ01001003.1, read on the forward strand.
AGCCTGTTTTTAGAGCAGGTAAACAGATATGTTGTTCCTGTTCCAGCTAGGATTGTCCTATGAGACAACCATCAATTTCCAGGTGTTCCTAGAAATGTTACAACATGGCCTTTGTAAGGAAAGATTAAATATCCATTTATTAATCAGGTCAAATAAAATAGACAAACGTACTTTATGTTCAACATTTCCATATAGTTAGTGTTGCTTATGGTGAGGGAGCAGAAGTTGTCTCTTTTTATGGAAAACAATTCCTAAATGGTTAATGCACAGACATTTTGCAAAAAGCTACATTTCTAAGCTTTTGCAATTTTCTAAATTTTATTTTACTTGCAGGCTGTGAGTTGTTGGCTTGTCAGAAGCCTCCTTCAAAGAGCTAAATACCAGCACCTCCTGAACTAACAATAAGACATGTTTTACTAGTAGTGATGAAACATCTTCTATAAACACTCCCTACCTTACTGACCATCCTTTCCCAGTATTGATTCACCACTGAAATATTTGTGTCACTTGAGTTCAAGTACATGAAACCAAACCTTTCAGTGCTTGGAGTTGTATGAGTGCCACTAAAAGCAGCATGCACTTCAGCAGTTAGTGAATTAAATAAGCAAAAGCATGCTAATGGTCTCTGGGAGACCAACACCACTGACCTTAGAGAGAGAATGATAATAAAATGAAGAATACAAACAAGAGATGGAACCAGGGGCCTTTTATGGGTCATATCAATAGAGCATGCAGGGATCCAGAGCTACATGTTGTCATTGTCAGATCATCAAAAGAAAAGTATTTTCTGTTTCTTTAGGGTTGTGCTATCAGAAACTACCCTGAATAATTTCCCTGAAATATTTGCAGGATCTGATCCCTTCTCAATTCAGCAGCTGATAAGAACTGAAAAAACTTGAAATAATCTCTTAAAGACAGGAAATACTCCACAGTTGTGGGAAGTTTTGCTTTTATTTCACAGGAGCTGCAATTTGACCAATAAAACAAGGAATGCAAATAAATTATATGGAATTTGTTTTATTGACAGGATATTTCAGATTTGACTGGAATTTGACTATTATCTTACCTGGAACTATTTAATATAGTGTTTCATTGTAAGTGCTAAAATGACTGGTGAACAAAATGTGTTATCTTTGATAAGAGATTTGAAACTGAAGAATATGACCTTCAGGTTACAAACCAGCCATATTTAATTAGGATTTCCCTCTAAAATTTCCCTTATATTTAGTTACAAGAACATAATCAGAGAATGTATGAAAGGCAGAATAATTAAAATAAGAAATTTTTTTCCTGATAATGTGCCTATATATAAACCAAGGTGCTTCCACATAAATTGCATTTCAACTTTTTCCACTTATTTATTTGCACTGTATTATGTATACTGCATGTCATGGTGGGGAACACAAATCTGAACAGCAGTTTCAATCCCCAAAATGGAGTGAGGCCAACTATGCCCTTTTGGAAGTCTTTCATTGGTTTGAATAACGTGTTTTCTCCTGTGCTGTGAATATATTGCAGGAGTATGTGTAAAACTATTACCCACTTACCCAGGCTTTATAAATCAAAGAAAGACTTGGGCCAAAGCTGGGAAAGAAAAACAGATTACCTCTTTCAAAATATGAAAGTATCATGGAATGTTTTGTCTTGACATGGGCAGATGCTGGCAGTCAAACTATTTGACCCTGGCACAGTTTCACTGAGTATTTGTTTTCAATCACATGAGAGGAGGAAAGAATCCTTGATATTGATGAATTCTTGATTTGTTATTTTTAGAATAATTTTATTTAGGGTAGCATAAACAAAAATATGTAACAATGAATAGGAGAACTGAGTTACTAAGGAACACAAGAAAAAATAAAAAGGAAGGAAATAAAGAATTTTTTCTCCTCCCTCCCACTCCAGAAAACATTAAAATCATATGTCCCAACTCTGTGAATATTTATCCAGAAAGATAATTTTACTGTCAAGATAATTTTCCCATGAATGCTGATAGATGTATTCTGGATCACAGTTCATGTATCTCCCAGTAGAATGGATTTATGACAGCAGTGAAGTAGTATCATGATAATTCCATGTTCTTAATGCATTCAAGTAATACATGTCAAATGAACATCCAAAATGGTTTTAGATACTTTTTTCTATTTCTTACTCAGCAATGTAAATGTACCACGTGTATCTAATGGACAAGCGTAAGCAAGAAAGTTAAGATCAGGAAGCAAGCTTATATATTGGTGCTTGAACTATTCAGTCATATGTTGGCTAAGTGAGAAGTAAAGCCTTGGTTCATTGGAATATCACGTGCATATGCTATCTGACATATTCTAGGAAGAAAAAGAAGAAAGGGAAAAATAAAATGGAGGTATTCTAAAGCTGCTAGTAATTAAAGGCAGAAGACTTGCACCTTTACTGAGAGGGAGTAGCCTTTCCTTTTTAAATTTAAATATGAATATCAAATATATATGAATATCAAATATCAATATTATTATATTAATAAACAATTATATATCACCATAATCAATATATATTAATAATATTTTAATTTAAAATATTGTTTGCAATATCGACAGTATCACTTTTACATTTTGATTTGAATATGTGTTTGAAATTTAATTTAAATATATAATATATTAAAATATATATTGTAAATTAATCACATTTTAAAGAGGACAATACATTTAGTTTTCTGAAACTGGAAAAGTTAACTGTTGTGGTTGCTAACCATTGTTATTCATTATTCCAAGCTAACTTGGCTCACACTTGTGTCAATTTATCTCCTCTATCATCTTCTTTTACACAGGTAGTTATTTCCACCTCTTCCTCCTTTTTCTACTTTAATTTTCTAGCCACCATCCTACATTCTTATTGGAGAGTTTCTCACCTTCAAAATGTTATGGACCAAAAATACATGCTTGGCTTTTTTACTTGAACATGTAGAATGAAATAAAGGAATATGAAAGTCCTATTAGTATCTTTTTCTTTCTGCTTTGGGCACTGACATGAAACACTCCCTCCCATGTGTATGTTAAGAAAGTGTTGCTCAGAGCTTACTGAAGGTATCTCACAATGTGTCTTCCTATGTATATTCCTGTATGTTTTATACCTGCTGCTGATTTTATTACCAATATATCACAGCATTGTGCTGACACAAAGGGAACAGCCCCAGGGCTATTCAAGGTTAAACCCAAGAATTCTGGAGTTTAAATAGAAGCCTCACTCCCATTCACAGCAATTTGTTTCTTACAAAGCCTGGAGAGCAGGCATTTTGAGTGACACTCTTACCAGTGACACATTCCTTTATTTACACTTGATTTATGACTCAGTCATATCCTAGCACAAACCTCCATGTGTGCTCTTTACAACACCTCCTCTATCTAGCTCCGTGTTTTCAGCAGACATCAACCATATCTACATTCTCTTTTTGCACCTGCAATTAATAGGCTAGAGAAATCCCTGTAATGAAAGCACTGGTGTAGCTGAGAGACACACCAGGCAGGTGTGCCCATAAAATACACAAATATTTCACTTGTGTTTACCTTGGTTGCTCACTAGCAACAGTTACACAATGTTTTGGCTACTTGAGTTTTGAGAAGGAATGTAGAAACACTGGGAAATAAGGAAAAATAAGGTCTCTGCAAGAATAAATCCAAGTATATGTTGCTAATTGCTCCCTCTGTAAAAGCCTTGATTCAACAATCACTCCTACACAGCAAAGATACAATAACACACTTTTCTAAATAGAGTAACAGTAAGAAGAGCTGCTAGAGGAGCTGACTTTTCCTTTAACTACTGTTCTTTAAAAGTGATTCCGTTCAACAATGTACAAGGTCGACAAGTCAATGCAAGACCACCCTGCTTGGGGATTTGCTCTCAACACAGACTTGTGTCGAACCCCTCAGCTGAGAAATGTCAACCAGCACCTTTCATATTTATGGTGACTCATAAACAGGAAACTCAGCCCTGTCCACGACACTGGAGCTTTTCATATCTTAGATCCTTTTATGAAGAAAAAAAGAAAAGGGGAAAAAAAAAGAAAAAGAAAAAAAGAAACCTCTCAAAACAAAACAAATAACTTAGTGGGACATTTAAAGCAGCTGCATTCTATTTTATGTGCCAAAATAAATATTGCCAAATTAGTAAGGCATATTGAACAAATTATAAGCTAAATGCAAATTTATCAACTGAAATTCAATGGTAAAGTAGCCAAGGAGCTTGCAATGGTATAGTTCATCTTTGTAAGTAGGTGTTTTGGTTGGCCAGTTGCTGTAGAGTGACGTGGGAACAGTAATATAAAAGAGAGCATTTCTGTTACACCCAAGATGAACAGTTTGTTTTAGAAAGTTCAAGTAAACATTTTCTAACATACATTCCCTAGTTTCAGAGTGTCTTTTTGCTACCAAGAGGGAGATAAAAACTGGGTTTAGAAGTGTTTTATGAAAATAAAACATATCAGAAATGGTAATGTCAGCGTGATAAATTATCCAACAAAATTTTTGGTGGAGTTTCTTATTTCAAAATAATTAGAAAGTCTTGTTTCTCTTCTTTTTTATTCTTATAAGGACATGCATGGCATTTTTGTCTCTGATGTGACTTAACTTTCCATAATTAGAAAAAGTATAAAAAGACCTGATGTATACATATATATAATATATGCCCCCAATTTCCAGGGGGATATAACCAGTCTAATACAGTAAATATAGTGCCTGGGAAGTTCATACACACAGTTTGTGTGAGAGCTCATGAGCCATTATTGTTAGTGTACTGTTCCCTTTTCCATAAGTAAATTTCAGTGTTACTGGAAAAAAAAAAAATCATTGGGAAAGCCAAAACTCAGAATTTTGCTTCAGGTCCATCCAAGCCAGACTGTCTTGGATTTTGGCATTACTAGTTTATTGGCTTGACACAAAACATTTGTATTTAAATTAAATATTTATGTTTTTTCTTTGATAAAGCTGATAATACTTTGCAGGAAACATACTGTGGCCAAGAAGTCTGATCCACATGCTAAATATAAAGATTTGTTTTATGTAAAGAAGCTAGAATGGATCAGTAGGATTTTGGGAGTGATACAGTTAAAGTGTAACTTGTTTGGAATACCAGGCATACCCCTTTGTTCAACAAACCAAACTGAAGCATTGAGTTCCAGAGATAACAATTTGTTTTTCATAAAAGTGTATCGGAACAGCAGAACATAATAGTGATCAATTAGTGACTCGCAGCTAGTTGGAGCCTCTCACTTGGAGAACCCTTTCAATATTTTAACTTCTAACACTAAATTCAGAATAACACTAAATTAAGAATATGAAATCTTAGAATGCTACATGGAACCAAACTCTGTCTTTGTCCTGTTGCAGTTCTCCCTTTAGACCCATTATAGCCAAGAGTTCCCAGGTAATAATCACACCTTTACAGGTGAAGCCAGCTATACTGAAATAATTTTCATTACAAAACTAAAAGCAAACTAAGAAGATCTCTCCCCAACCTTTTCCCTTTCCACCAAACAAACAAATATCCAATTGCAGCCCAAAGGGTTGCAGTTGTCTTTTCAAATAAGGCGGTCAATGCTTGCATTTACATCCTATAAAGGCAGCTGCCACTGGCCTCACCTACAACACATCACCTCATCGTAGGGCCCAGTCATGCAGGGCTGGGGTGTGGGACCACACTGAGATCAAGTGGCACCTGCTTCTGATAGATGAGGAGTTCAGCTTCAGATTTGCTCTCTCATGCTCAAACACAGACTTTGGTTGAGCATCTACAGATTGGGAGTGGAAATTGGCCTCGTAGCAGACTGGAAGGAAAGATCAATGCTGTGATTATCAGCAAAGTATTTGGCAGAATGTGTGCAACACAATTAAGAAAAAAACAAAATTGTGAAGTTTACTATTTGAGTCAGCCCTGTTCAAAACAAACAAACTTAGTCCAGCAAAATGTTATTGGTTTCCTTGGCTATAGAGCCCTTCTGGAAGAGAAAAACCTCCACAAAAATCCCAGTGCAATTTTAAATTCTGACGCACTTTGGGGCTTAGATTTTCCTCACAGAACACTGAAAACACGTTTTTCTGCATTAACTTAAGATCAGAGTGGATATTTTACAGAAAACTGGCTTTCTGTACTCTGGAGAGGCCTGCATGTTTCCTGATTTGTCATGAAGCTTTTGTTGGGGTGAAAAATGGAATATTTCCATATGCTGAAATCTTAGGTGAGTCTTGACAAAGTTGAGACACAGAAAAGAGAGAAAAGAAGAGCTGCTCCAGGAGTTTTCTTATAAATGAGACAAAATCCTAGTCCCAGACCAGACCAAGAGGGTGACTTGGCATCACTACATCTTTACATCCCACAGTGACTTTCAGGGTATAATCTTTAGCCCATGTTAGCATTGCTCCTGTTAGGGTTGCTGCATTTCTCTCCATCTCAGGAGATCAGCCTTGAAAGACAAAATACCAAATTATTTTTCTTTCTCAGATTTATACATGTTTATCTCTTTTAGAATTCATCTGAAGTAAAATGGATCCAGCTTTCTTTCAAATAATGCAAAACATATGGGAACAGAGTTGTGTAAGTCACAAGTTGACAAGAACCAAAGCCCTTCGATGGTTGTCTCAGACCCACATGATATTCTCAAATCTGACAGACCTGTTATGTGAGCAAGTTTTTGTATCTTGCCAGCCAGCTTTGTAGCAGCAACATGGACAGAGTTATTCTACTTGCTCTTCACACTGATTTGTGTTACAACATTTTGGAAGACAGAAATGCCTGAATCTCATCTTGTGTCATAGCACTGTTGCTGACACAAGCTCCACTTGCTTCTGAAAAGTTAATATCTGTACAAGACCTTCATCAAACTCACTTTTGCATATAAAAAAGCCCTCAAAACACTCTAATATTAGTGTCCTCTAGTGCTGAATTAATTGATATATGTTGCATTGTAATTTGCCGTTACAGAGGTAATACTTGCTTGGGTAAAAATGAAGAAGAGATTTCTTTTTTTTAATTTATTTTTGCTCATATGTGAATTATAACTTAGAAAGTGTAGAAATCAGAAAATTTTAAAAATTACTTCACACTGACAGCCATGGTTTTCAGCTGCTTTCTGCTCTATAGAAGGCAAATCACTTTTTGTAAGACTTTACCACTGTGGAGCACCCTTCATATTAACCACGAAGTTGGCTGCTGGGGATGCTGAAGAGTTTTACTTCACCATGGCTTAGTTGTGCCTCTGCTGTGGTTTAACCCTAGCTGGCAGCTCAGCCTCACACAGAGACTCACTCCCTCATGGTAGAATGGGGGAGAGAATCAAAAGGGTAAAAGTGAGAAAACTTCTGTGTTGAGATACAGACAGTTTAAAAGGTAAAGCAAAATCCACACAAGCAAGCAAAACAAAACAAGGAATTCATTCACCCCTTATAATGGTTGGGCAGGTGTTCAGCCATGCCCAGGAGAGCAGGGCCCCATCACACGACAGTGACTTGGGAAGACAAATGCCATCACTCAGAACATCTCCCACTTCCTTCTTCTTCCCCCAGCTCTATACACTGAACATGATGCCATATGGTCTGGGATATCCTGTGGGTCAGTTGGGGTCATCTGTCCTGGCTGTGTCCCCTCCAAGCTCCTTGTGCACCCCTCGGTGGTGGAGTGGGGTGAGGAGCAGTAAAGGCCTTAACTTTGTGTGAGTACTGCTCAGCAATAACGAAAACATCTCTGTGTTATCAGCACTTCTCCAGCACAATTCCAAAACACAGCTATGTTTTGAAATTATATATATAATTATATGCATCATGCCATATCTATCATATATATTATACACATATTATATATCTATAATTATATATATAATGCCTCCTGCTATGAAGAAAATTAACTCTACCCCAGCAAATCCCAACACAGCCCCACAGAAGTTGGCATCCACCAGGCCATCATTCTGACATGGGGGGGTGTATCTGTTCTGTGTCCCCTGCTGTTCTGGGCCATCTATTTAGTACAGATGCACTCACAGGTCAGGCAGGAAGAGCTGTATTTAGGCAAAACAGGGGGTACCACCCAGGGTGTTCAGATACTTGAAGAGCTGAAAGCTTTTGTGTGATAGTGACGATCAGCACCTAACCTAGAGCACATGTACCTTCTGTGTTCCAGAGAGTGGCTCAGAGAGGCTGAAGGCAACCTGCCCTCCAAGAGCTGCAGGACACTGTGCAGGACACCTGTGTTTGCTTTCCACAAGCAGCTCAGCATCATCAGAGCTGCAGGCCAGCCTGACTTAAGGGCTGTGTAGTACTTCAGTGTGACCTGTGTGCTGTATGGAGGGTAGCTCTCAGGCAGGAAGCACCATGGGTGTGACAAAGCTGGAGCTGGAAGGAGTTAGATATGTCACATCATACAAGTAGCTCAAACTATGCAACAGCATGAGTTCTGCACGTGCCACAGGCAGAGCAGAGCCAATTACATTTACAGCCTCAGACTGCTGCGCTGTCCCCTTCACTTTTTGACATTGATCTAGTGGAACCAGTGCATATTAAGACACATTTTCATATTCCTTCTTTTTTTTTTTTTTAAGTAAAAATATTTCAAAGAACCGCTTCCCATCAGAAATATCATATGGTTCTATTTTACTTAATTGTTGCTCTACATAAAAAGACTGGAGATAAAAGTTATTTTCTGCAAAGTCACAGCTGTACTGCCAGCTGCATTACTGGCAAAAGTAGTTATTGTAACATGACTTTTTTCCTTTTTATATTCTTGATGTATAGCTTAGATTTATATTGTCTACATTCATTTGTGTACACTGCAATAATCTAATACCAGATATCTATATCAGTCACTAAATTAAAGAAAATGTATTTAAGTGTACCAAGCTTGCTGAAGCCAAATGGAAAAAAAATTCTTCAATGTACATAAATACAGGTTTGTGAAGACAATCAAGGATAATCAGAGGAAAAATGTGGCCACTTGATCTTTTGAAAAAAAAAGAATAAAAAAGGGTGGAACTGTACCTATTCCTCCATTCCTCATATTACCAGGAGCCAATTTTTAACAAAGCGTAATTGTGTTAGGTACACTCTGAAGAATACACTGTATTCTTTAAAATACTGAAGGATTAGTCTCTTCAGCTAGAGGGACAATCTTGCTATTGTCTCCAAAGCTCCCAGTCTTGTTGTTTTATCTTAGAGGAAGTTTATTCCTAGATAGAGATCTTCCTAACATGGAGTTGAGAATAGAGACATTGACAGTTAGTGGATATAGTTTATTGCCTCTTTATAAAAGCACTATTTAGTAGCAGGAGTGAATATTTGAGTCAGCAGAGACATGCATTTGCTCCTCTCAGCTAATCTGTCAGGTTTTGCTTATTTATAGATCTTAGAAGCTTGTTTCTAACATTTGGCCATAGATAATACTTTGTCTGATTGCTAAGTCTCCACACGCTTTTTTGGAAAGGACACAGTTTAACTTTTATAGTTACACAGGACGTATAAAATGTTTGCACACTGTGCTTTTTACACTGAAAGTTGCACAGATCAGAGATGATAACTGGTACCAAAAAATTGAAGACACATTCACAAACCTGTCCATGTGCCAATACTTCCCTGAAGTTTTCAGAAGTCCCTTTGTGGTACTTTGTTGTCAGTGTCAATGCTTTCTCTGACTCTAAAACTCTCTCTCAGCATATCATCAAAACAATTACAATTTCTAATTAGACGTTGAAACTGTTGTCATTATTTTGTTTTCTATGTAACATTATTTACTCCCCTGTTTTTAGAAGAATTACAGTGGTTGTTTGTTATTTTTTTTTACTGACTTGCCAAATGGATTTTACCAGAAAAAAATTAACAGAATTACTGAAGTGTCTTTCTTGCCTGGATGACACTTCTCTCTTTCTTTCATGGCCACTGGACAGAATATCTTGAAATCTTGGGAAAAAAGGGTGCTAGTTCTGTTGTCTAAGTTAATCGGTGGCATTTTAAAAGATATTTATCTGTCTGGAAATAAACTAATTTTTAAAAATCAGTGATATTATCCCTTAGCCCTGATTTTTATTCATTTTTTAAATCAAGGTTGACTAATGCAGTGTATAAAATAAGAACAGTTTTGGGAACTTTATGATTTCCAATGAACATAATTCCTTCTGCTCCTGACATTTCAGAGTCTCAGGACAACTTGAAGAATCCCAGCACTTCACATGCATTTTTCTGTGAAGCAACATAGCCTTCTGAAAACCCCCAGCTCCAGCAGTCAGAACTGAGCACCATTACCATCTGATGACATTACTTCACTAATAATGTTAGTTGACAGTTTCCTACCAGCACAGACAGAACTTGTGGAATGAGAAGTGAGAAGAGGGCAGTTTTGTCTGTGTCTCTGCCTCTAAATAAAGCTTCTTACCACCCTTGAGCTCCCACCACTTCATTTTCTCATCCCAAACCCCCAGTGACCTTTCCTGATCAAAGCAACACATCTGCCATGGGCTGTCTTAGCTCCCCATCAGACATCTCTGCATTGCTCCCAACCCAGTCCCTTGTCCTATCTGCCCAGGTCCCTGCCAGCTGACCCTTTTTGGTGCAATCCACATCCCCCCTCCTCCTTTTTGCTGCATGTGCTCTGAAAAGCCAAACTTCCAAAGTGCTTCACAGTCTAGTGGGCAACCAGTTGGCTGTTTCTGCCACCCACAAGCCCTTGTCAACATTTGCTGGCAGGTTTGGGAGTACTTACCTAGACATGGGATGAATGTAAGTAAAATTGAGAGGGGCCCCATGAGGACAGGATGTGCCTGGGGTAGGTTAAACCCAATAGCAATTGCCTGTTAGTATTACAGAAGTACTTCTGAATAACAGATAAGAAGTATCCCTTCTTCCTGCAGGCATATTTGAAGTGATGATTTTTTAGCAGTGTCCCATATTTTTTTAGAAATGACACTTCCAGTAAACTGCTGAAAATATGCATCTGTCTTCAATAAAGAAGGGACTTAATTAGCACATCTTCCCCTCTGTTGAATAAAAAAAAAGTCAGAGAGGCAGGAGGAAGAGATTTATTTTGGTGTCATATGAATCATAACTAGCTTAGCATGCAAAGCCTGAAATAATGTTAAAGCTTGAAAGAAATAGTGTATAAATGGAAAAGTCATGCCCCATGTTTAACAGCAAACAGTAGATACAATACACCATGTTCTGGTGCAGAAGAGCAGCTTTCCAGTGGAATTATTCCAGATTTACACTGCGGTGGCTGAAATGAGAAACTGTCCCACAGAGCATATGTAACTAGAGAAGTAACATGATATTCTTTTTTCCTTGGATCATCTTGTTCAAGCCCTGCTTCTTGTGTTTCAAGCTCTGCTTGAACTGCTACCCACGGCTAGCAGTCAGTAAGACTGTGCTAAGTGCTGTACAAATATACAGTGAACATAGTCCCATACCTGAAGAGCTTGAAACACAAGAAGAAGTGAGTTTGTTATTGACAATATGAAAATAATACTCTTGACTTTAAGGCCAACCTTAGGGCCAACATGTTGTTTTGGGGTATTGTGGAAGAGAAGTTGTTTTGAGAGGATCCCGGTATGGCTTTGTGGATGCTTCTTCCACGCTAAAGTAGCAAGAATAAAGCCTCAAGCTGATTTTGGTAAAATTGAACTGGCAGATGGTGTAGGTGGGGATCATTTGGGACAGAAAGAGCACTGTTTGGGAGTTGAAGCATTATTATCAGCTTTTCTCTCACATCAGCTGATGTTGGAACATGGGCTACAGTGGGAGGGTAACCACACTGGTTACAGGCTTTCAGCCCTCTCAGTTGATTGTCATGAAGGTGGGGGTGGCAGGTGACATTTTGCTGTTGGGGAAAGATGAAGAGCTAAAAGAGAAGCAGGACCTGAAAGGCCATAAGCTGAAGTTTTAAAAGAGGAAAATTGTGGTCTGAAATAATCAACCAACAAAATGATGTTTGGAACACTCTTCTGAAAGATTTTGGGGTAAAACAAGATAGATTCATAACAAAACTACAGAAGGGGAAGGAATGAAAACTAGAAGGCCCTAGTTTTTATCAACATCCAACTTGCTTTGATTCTGCCTGATATATCTTGTTTAGGGGAAAAATCCCTTACAAAGCAGAATGAAATGCCAGCTAGAGTTATCTGAAATATCTGTAAATTAATTCATGACAGAAAAAAGATTAATTGTAAGCTGAGAAGCAGGGTAAATTAGTACATTTAAAGTTATTGGTGTGCTACCAGAAGCTACAGGCTTTAAAATATTCAATATGGGTAAATGCTGTATCCAGAAAGAATTCCAGCTCAGCTATGACTGCTGTTTCACAGTAAATAGATAGTGCCAAGCTGGTTTCTGTAGAAACTAAAAATAAGACTAGGAATGTTTTGTGGGGATTTCTGCTTAAGACATATCAAATTTAAGCTCACACTCTGTGCTCTTTTGGGTGCTTTGAAAAGTGTCCCAAGATTTGAGTTCATGCAGATGGAAACAGAGCAAGGGAAGGATGTGTGGGTTACTAATAAGAGTACAAAGGCTGAAACTGTGTCTCAGTTTGTTTAAACAACACTCTCTTCATTGCCATGTGTTCCAAGGACACTGTGAAGTTCTCATAAAACAGGTTAATCCTCTGTCTCAGGGCAAGCTGAGCAGTAGCACTCATGGTTTTCTTTGTATCTTGTGGGAAAGCCAATTTAACTGAGTAGCAATCTAAGTCCGGTGTTCAGTAATGAGGGAAAAAATATGGGTGTTTATTTAAAAAAACCCCAAACATATTATCTCTTTTCAAATAGCCTGCTACATTTATTGTCAGAATATGTGACATTTCACTTCATGAGTGATACTGTCTCCCTGTACTGGGAATGTTACCCTTCACAGCTATCCCTGAGGCATCTACAGCATTACAGTGCCAAATTAACAGAATTAAAGTTATATTTGTTTAATCTTAAACTTTCACAATTTACTAGCAGCTATATATTACCTCCATTTATGCCATTTCATGACTGCCAATATTTTAGATTATCATTTAGTGACTTTATCAGAGTTGTCCATATTGGATATTTGATATAGTTTTTCCTTTTATTATAAAGCACTTGAAGAAAGCACAGCCTTGACTTGTAGGCATGTTAATGCAATACCCCCCAGTCAAAGTGAGTCCTTATTTGCTGGTCTAGAAAAAATGTTGAAAAATGCTATACAATAACATCTGTTATTACACAATAGTTCTCTATTTGCTTCCAAGGAACTTCCAACCCAGCCTTGCGTAACATTTTTTCTTCACATAAAACAATGAGAGCGTATGTTGGCCTGTAAAAGACTGTATGGCCTCAAGTAATAAATACCTCTCAAAGACACCCAGCACAAAACCTCATTATTAGAGCAATTTTGACAGAGAAGTTGTTCTGTGGTTCAGTCCAATAAGGAGTAGCTCTCTTGATGCTGAAAGATTTAAATTGCCCCAGAAAGATTTCTAAAGAATTCACATATCAGGCAAGTGAGTCAAGATAGACATGGACAGTTTATGCAGTTTGAGAGTGCAGGTGCAGTGTTGGCTGCACAGTGAAAGCATAGAGATGGGGACTTCATCCCCACTCTTGCTAACAAAATCATACCATCCTAAGGGGAGTGCTCTTTGCTCAGTTTGCAAAGACTAGTTTTGGAGCTTGTGTGCCAATGTGATCCTCCTTTCTTTCCTCCCAAACAGCACATGACACAGAACTTACTGCCAGAGCAGTTGTAGCTGGTTTTTTAACCATTAAAAATCTGATAAATGGTGGTATGTAAGTAAAAAGTTAAAAAAAAAAAGAAAAAGAAAAAGAAAAGCATCTTTATTTCTTACAGAGTTTTCATTTGTCAATGAACATTAAAAGAGGAAAACCTCATTTGACTTTCCAGGAACTCATACAGGTTTGATTTATTTTTTGTGTGTGAAGACTTGTGACCAGTGTCAGCACACATCAGTGTGTCCAAAAAAGCCTGTTGCTTCTATAGTCTCTGTGAAGAATTTGTTACTATTGTTAGTTACTCAACATCTAAAATTAGATGCCTTCTGGACAATACATAGAAATAATGAGAGCCAGATGAATTCCATCTGGCCAAATATAGATGTTTACATCTAAACTGGTCCTTATAAGTTCTGACTGTATTCAGTGGAAAGAAAAAGGGCACTTTCAGACTTTATCTCATGTTGAATTAGATACCTAGAACTAGCCAGCTGAATAGCTATTCTCATAGTTCCTATTTCTCCCCACAGATTTCACTCCACAGATTTCAAAGGGAGTTTAGTGGACCATCCACATTGTAGACACCGAAGTAGAAAGTTCAAGAAGGGAAGTCCTACCCCTCTTAGCAAAAAAGTAATGTAAAGCCTAAAGAATTGTTATGGTCCTATTGGAGATCTGTCTATAAATTCTTAAACAGACTACAACGTAAATATAAAAGGAAAAAAAAAGAGATGGGACACATTTATGTAATTAATTTGTTAACATTTGGCAGTGTATGGAAACTAACCTGTTTAAATAAAGTGTAGTAAAAATGAAGGTAGCAAAAATCAAGATGAAGCTAGATGTGTCATAAGATTACTATTGTAGAAACCCTGTTGACGTCAGGGTGAAAAGGACTAAAAATCTATACAGGAGCCTCAACAGTGTCATAGTAGAGAATATGCTTTATAATGCACCTCTGCCCTCCCACTCCTTCTGTTAGTGATTATTGGTGTAGCATGCTTTGCATGGGAAAAACAGAGTTGTTATCAGTGGTTCTTCTTTTTCCAGGTTGGAATACTGGCCTCATACAGATTGTTGTTGACCAAAACCAGTAATTCTGTCAATCATTTTAATGAGAAACAGGGAAAAAAATTACATTTTTCTCATCCCCTTTTTTTTCCTTTTTTTTTAATGGATGACCCCAGAAGAATACTATGCAACATTACTCAACTCCAAAGTGAGTAATTCCAGTGGTTTGACAAGAGCATCCTAGTCCAAATTTCAGGGGATGGTGTCTTCATTGAAGAAATGGTAATGCCCCAAAGCAATGCAGACTTTCACTAAATATTTATAAGAGCTATATCATTAGGAAATTTTAGTTGTGCTTATTTACCTTTGGAAATGTCAACGCTCTCCTTTCTCAGGTGTTGGAACACACCTAGCTGAGGTCTGAAACACAGTGCTGCAATTTTTGGTTATTTTATCTTTTGCTTGTAGTACATGCTGATCCACAGTGCACACAGAAAAAGTAAAATTATTGTTCTGATTTGCTCTGCATCTTCAGCCTTGACTTTATGGATGAAAAATGCACTATCACCCTGATTCTGTAGTTTCTAGTGTACTTCAAATACCACATTAACATAAAATAAACCCTTCTGTGTAAACTGAACTTGATATCTGAAATGAAAAGGACATAAAAAATTGATGATCCCCAGAAAAGTAGGGCATTTTCTAATGAAATAGAACTGTAACAGAATGAAGAAATAATAGAAAAATAGTTATAATCTGATATTTAAAAATAGGAAGGATCTATATTCAAATAAAACTACTACCATAAAAAGGAAAAGGTGGATAAGATAGAAGAAGGATGCAAAAGTGATAGAAGACCAAGGAGTTTCAGATGCAGCAGAAAGTTGCCATGGTGCTGTTTGTTCTTCTGCAGATTTGTAATTCCTTTGTATTTCTTACCACAGAATCATAGGATGGGTTCGTTTGGAAGGGACCTTAAAGATCATCCAGTTCCAACCCTCTGCCATGAGCAGGGACACCTTCCTCTAGACCAAATACTCATGGCCTCATCCAACCTTGCCTTGGACACCTCCAGAGACAGGGCATCCACAACTTCTCTGGACAATCTGTTCCAGTGCCTCACCACTCTCTGAGTAAGGAATTGTTTCCTAACATCTAATCTAAACTTCTCCTCTTTTCATTTAACACCATTTCCGCTTGTTTAATTACTATCTGACCATGTAAAAAATCACTCTCCCTCTTTCTTATAAGCCCTCTTTAAATACTGAAAAGGCTCAATAATAGGTGAGTCTAAGAAGTTCCCTTTACAAAGTCTATGATCTCCTTGCTTTAGAAATATTTGTTTGTCCAGAGAGTTAGTGTGTAAAGTGATAACAAGGATGGAAGTCTGGAAACCTTATGCATATGTTGCAAAAATATTCCAATAATGGTAAGAGATGTGTCAGCAAGAGGAAGAATTAGAGCACCATGGTGTGTGGTGTGTATGCTTTGGGCACAATCGCTTTTCTTGCCCACAAACCCTGGTTGTGATCCAGCTAATCAACTCTCCTGTCAATTGCTTCTTTTCCCTTGTGGAACCATACCTCCTAGAAAAGAAGAAAAGGTCAAGGATTTGTTACCATTGAGGTCAGAAAGAGAGATGACAGGTCTGACCTGAAATCAAATTGGTTTTAAGAAAGATAGGATCCAAAGACTGAGTTAAGCTCAAGAGTTTGATGACTATTCAACTATCAAATCTGTAAGATGTTGTGGCACCTGAGTTTGTCTTGGGACGATCAACTATGTACTCCAGAGATAGGGAAGTATGACCAGATATATTCAAGACACTGAACTTAACATAGCTTTAATTAGGGGAATAGCCAACTAACTCTCTTTTAGCCTCAGCAGATCATTGTTTCCTTGAGCAAAAGCTCTGGAAGTTAGTGTAAGAAGGGTGGAGGAGCATCAAGATTTCCTGAAAAATAGAAATATAACCAAAATCTGTTTTGTCAAGGAGCAATTTGAGGTGACTTTTCTTATTAAAAATAAAAAAGTGTGAGCTGTAATTTCCAATTTATTCTTTTGTTCAGTAAAAGATTGATTTCACATGATTTAAAGTCAGAGGATGATCACAGCTGTCTTCTTAGAGAGGTTCAGAAGCATTATTGGAAAAGCATACCACAGAAGGAAGGCCCTCTGACAATAAGGGACAGCCCCAGGTCCTTTTTGTACTGGAGAATCTCCACAATAGCACATTGAAAAATGTTAATGGAGTGATATTATGGGAAACCATTGTAGATATTACCTGCCCAGATTTGCCTCATAAAATTTCTCAAGCATTTTAACATGCTTTATTTTAGATGGCCAGAAAACTTGGGAGCTGTGGGATGATGCAAAGACGTCTCCCAAATACATAAAAAAATATATATAAATAGCAATCTTGACTCCTGGTGGTTCACAGCTCTAGAGCAGCAATGTATAGAGAACAGGGAGAGGGATGAAAATAATGCTACAAACATATAGGATGAAATTAATTTCAGTGAAATTATTCTTGACTCCTGTTGCAATGCCTCTGGGCACCCCGGCCTGCTTGCCGGGGGCAGCCTGAGTGCCGGGGGGGACCCGTGAGAGCTTGAGGGCCGGCACGGCGTGGGGGCTGGCCCTGGAGCTGGTGGACCCGCGGGGAAGGCCCCTGTGCCCCCTTCCACAGAAGCATCTACCAATGCCACACCCCAGGCAGCAGCCTGAAGCCACGGGGCTGCTCCCTGCTCGGTGAGAGGCGGTCCCTGCCCAAGAAGGCGGTCTGAAACTGCGTGCGTGAATTTTGCCAACATCAGCACAGAAGAAGGCAGCCACGACTCCGATGGAGACTGGCAGGGACTGGGATCGCTTCTCTCAGGTCACGTGAATGCTGCCAAAGGCTTCCAGTAACCCATGCTTTTTACCCACGGCAGACTCCTGCAGCAGAAAAACAGACCGGATGAGCTGCTCTCATTATTATTCTTCCAAGCAGTATAAGGTGATGAAGCATACAAGCCAAAGAGCTCAAACATCGTTTAAGTAAAGGACAAGAAGATTTTGTTGAAGTCTTCCAATTCCCTTTCCATACCTGCTTTGAAGGTAAGAAAAAGAGTAGTCTCAACAGAAAAGTCATATTTTATAGGATGAGGCACCATATTCCCAACATTGTGTTGTGAGCATCTTGTGCTTGCAACTATAGAGAAAATAAATGTTTCATTAGTAGCTGGGAGTGAGCAATTACCACATCACCTGCCCACACTGCAATCTGAAGATGAGTTCAATGCTCCTGACTTTTGGTCCTACCCTGAGCCACATCACCTGAGCTGCTCCCTGTTTGCTGCATGGCTGCTTCTCAAGGGTTATGCAGGTCATGTTTCGTTGACACCCATGGAGTTCTAACCCACATAGGAAAAGAGTGATCACAATTTGGATGTAATACTTGCATCCCAATATCACCTAAAGCATCCATAATTGTTTTAAACTAAATATTCTATCTAGCTACATGATTCAGAAACAGATGGATGGCCTGATTGCAAACTTCCTGCTTATACTTTTCTCCTGGGATTTTGTTCAGGCTCATTTCTCATTTTCATATAAGTTTGACTGTCAGTTTTTTATTTTTATGAGAATGGACTAATATAGCCAAGAAAAAATAATGAAGACATTGCTCATTGTAAATTAAATTTAGAATGCAAAAGTGTCTGTTGCAATTAAAAAAAAAATTCTTTTCAAAGATAGACTTTGTAGACACAAATTTCAAACCACATTATATTGCTGGAAGCTTTTTTTCAATGGAAGTGATGACACAACTTTAAAAGGCAACATCCTGAATAAAACATTGTAATGAATATTCAAAAATAGCTACTAAGGGAAGAAAAGAACTTGGTTTTCATATTACACCATGTAGCCTTTTGTCCCCTAATCTCAGCCTTATCCAATCTTGAAAGATTTATAATTTGTTAATTCTATAAGACAAAAGGACATTCTTCTACCCAGCAAGGTCAATCAAATCCACTCCAGGCAGTGGTCAGTGGATTAACATGTCACTGAACCCTGTATAATTTTACTGCTGCCAGGACATCTCAGTTACAGACCACAACACTGTGAATGTTGGAATGGACAGCTGGTCTTGCCTTCTGGTTGCTGAAGACATAATTAACTTAAAAACCCTGGGCAATATGTTGCTTTGGTATATCCCTGTTTAAGAGGGAGTCTGCTCTTACCAGCCTGATAAAGAAATATAAATACTTTTAAGTATAAAAAGATATGTTATGTATATACACACATATATAGTTGGAGATTTCCAAACTCTAGAGTATTATCTCCTCAAAATATTAGCAAAAAGTTAGTTTAGAAACAGATACAGAGCTTGATCCAACCCCATTCAAGTTACATTTTCCCGATTGAATTCTACGGGAATAAAATCACAGTCCTGGAGTGCCACGGGTGAAAAGCATGGGTAACTGGAAGCCTTTGCCAAAGGTCACGTGACCTGAGAGAAGTGATTTTAGCCTCTCCCAGTCCCCTCGGGGTCGCAGCTGCTTTTATCTTCCGTGCTGGTGTTTGCAAAATTCACGTACGTGGGTTGGTAAAAGCCGTAGAAGTGAAGAGACGAGGAAGAGTTCTTTTCTGCTTATTACCAGCAGGTTTTATTACTGGAGTTGCAGAGGGAGTGGATAAAGATGTCCCAGCCGGCTGGTGCAGGCTGTTTTATACGGGGCTGGGGAAAGGGCTTATGTGTGAGAGCCAAAGGCTGCGGGGGGCTCGTGTGACGTTGGCAGACTGATGGAGGCACCGGCCAGTCAGGCGGGGGTCCGTAACACAGAACCAAGCAATGGGCTGCCCTTTTAGGCGAGCGCCGTCCCTTGCTGCTCATGGGGTGGCCCCGTGGCCACCCGGGGCGTGACGTCAGCCGGCTGCCTCAGCGCTGGGGGCAGGAGGAGCCAGCTCCGCCGGTCCGGCGGCTCCGGGACGAGCTCTCTCATGGCAGGCGCAGAGAAACAGCTGTCACACAGCCCCGGGCCCCCCCGGCACGTGGCCACGGGGTCCAGCCCCTGCGGAGCCAACGGGGCCAGGCCGGACTGCTGGCTAGCCGGACTGCTGGCTAGCCCCAGAGGCACTGCAATATGGGAGTGTGCGGTCCCTCTGTTCTGCAGAGTGTGCTGAGTCACCCCCACATTATATAACTCATCATGTCCTGCAGTTTGGTTTCACTGCTGCTTTGAAATTTCAGGTTTGGCTGAGCTGTGCAGTGGGAGTAGCACAACAAAGGATGGTTCCTTCAGAGACTGATAATTTGTCTTCCCAACTGGCACAGTTTGGAACGTCCTAAGGTGCTAAAATATAACAACTATGAGCAGAATGAATCAGTCTTCAAGGGCAACACTAGCAGGTGCAAAACACTGAAACGGGGTAGTAGTTACCCACATCCATTCTGCAGCCATTTAGTCATCTTCAATGGGTTTATAACAACTCAAGACACCCCCAAGCATATCTTCAGTGGCCTTTAGAATCACTAAAAAATTACAAGGGGACTGGAATTGAGTTGAGTTGTCTGCCTTCTGCCATGGTGCTTGGTTTTTCAGTCGTGTAATATCTCTGCTCAAGACTAATAATATTTTGAGGAACTGGTCATCATTGGTGGTCCAAAAGAACAACTCCAGCAAGGAACAGCATCCTTCAGGTACTAATAAAAATTTCTTTTCCTTTTGGTGTTTCAGCATAGTTTAGCAGTTGTCCTTGTCCTTTTCTGGGCTATCTGGCTAAGGTGTACTGAAATCATGGAGTTACAAAAATTTACATAAGCTGAAAGCTGGATTCAATCTTTATTTCTTGTTTGTTGTAGAGTAACTGCATAACCTGTACTTGTAAATATATTAAAGGATCAAGATCTTTTTCCAGATCCACAAAGACACTAAACTTCCATGACACCTTGGAATTCCTGCAACAATATTGGTTTGCATCTCTTTCAGACTCTTATATACCTGACACTACTTGAAAAATTGTGTCCAAACATCCGCATACAGTTAAGCTTCAAAGAAGAAATTCCAAGGTAAGATTAAACATCCTGCACATTTACAAATATTACCTGTCACCAAATTTTCCTAATCTTTCCAGGGCTGGAAGACAGTCTAGGTTTACCATAAGGCATATGAGACATAAACAGCTGCTGGCATCTATAACTTGAAATCTTCAAGCAAGGTACACAGACTTCCTTGTACTGTGCTTTAACAGACATTTATGTCTTGCAGTGTCCTTGCAACTAGCATCTTGGGCAAAAAAAAAAAAAAGGAAGCACATGGAAAATTACATCATTAGTTAACATTTGGAACACACCATGCCTGGTTGACTTTTTTGGTCTATATTCCCCCCTCTTTTTTTATTTTTCAGTTCTGACCCTACCTTTGAACTGCACACCCACTCTATTCCACCCACTCCATTCCTCCTGACCAGCTACCTCATGTTGCTTGTTGTTCCTGGCCTTTCTTTAGCAGCAATGGGAATTTGACCTCTGTATTTCTTACTATTACAAATGTTTTACCAAAACCAGTAAATAATGGATGTCATGGTGAATATACTCTTGCAATTATGTTTTTATTCTTCTTTGTCTTTGCCTCGGTGTTTCATAATCATAAAAAATTGTTGTGAAGTACAGGACATCTAACTATGGAAATGCAGTGTAATTTTGATGAATTATTGTATTAATTTTCAGTGTCTTATGCTTATATTCCACATTAGAATCTGACAAAAGTTCTGATATTGTGAATCAAAGTAATGTCTCATACTTCTGTGCACCATTGAAATTTGGTTTAATATTTGAAAATCTCTTTCTTTTTTTCATCATGCCAGATCTCAGTGCACCACAGGAAAGAATTTGGTAGGCCTATCTTCCTTGCATCAGGTTATCAGCTTGCCAAATTATGAGGAAAATACAAAAAATACTCTCATTTTTATCAGTGTTCCAGAATGCCCAGTACTTATTAAAGCTGATATCAGACTGTGCAGCATGTATTATATACAAAGAATGACATTATAGTGCTATGTGTTAGCTAAAAATAGTATTTATTACATGCTACATTTCTATGTGATCTTAGAAACTGCAATGGAACAATTAATGAGATAAACTATCTGAAGAAAAACTCTGAGGTCCACACTATTAGGAAATATTTGTCACTATGTTTTTCATTGAAAAAAATTAGCCAATTTCCTCCCTGAGATTTCACAAAAAAACTTGAAACTTCAACTTCAAAAGTTAAATGCAGCTCTAATTTTTAGTATTTTTAAAAATAAGAACCACCAGAGATGCTGTAATGATTCTTCCACTACAAGTAATGACAAAAGTCATGCCAGTGAGCTTAATCTGACTCTTTTGGCGTCCAAGGAGTGCTCTGTAAAAAAATGTGTCAATTAGGGATGAATCAAAACACTCTGTGCAGGGCTTTTTCATCTACTTCAGGTCCAGAAGTCACAAGTGTGGCCCAGCCAGTGGATTTGCCGATGTTTCAGGTGGAAATGCATGTGAAGGAGAATCCACTTGAATAGCAAAACTTGGACAATCATGTGATTTTTGCCTCTTCAGAAGAAACTCAGATTCAGTATATGAGTGTTGTCACACTTTCAACACAGGTAACCACTGTGTCATGCAGAAATATGACAAATCCTAGGTGTTAAGCTGTGTTTGAATAGCTTACTTATAATGGAAACTCATAAAATGAAAATATTTTTATGAAGCATTTATATAATGTGCAGTGGATGTGTGGAAACCAGCAGTTTTGAAGTGCAGATTATAATATGAACACTTCTGAATTAAAATGAGGGTTTCGATTTGGTTTTCTTGAGAAACAGCTCCAGTTTCTGCAAGTTTTTTCCCCTCTGTAATTTAAAACACAACTCAGAACATAATAATAACAACAGACAATACATCCTGCTCTAACCCTAGTCGCTAAGAAGGTTGGCACCTATCAGTTTGACACTGAGACCTCTCTTCAGGGTGTGGAGAGGAGTGGCATCTCCCCTGCTGATCCAGCACACCTCTCCTAAGCACATCTGAGGATAGGATGAATTACTTCCTCAAAGACACCTCTCTCTGTGAGCTGTGCTTGGAGGCTGTACAGTGACCTTCATCTCACACCTGGCTACCAATCATCTTCTCCACTGAAAAATTTACTGCTCACACCAGTCCTAAGGTACCGATTTACTGTTATTGACAGTATAAAATCCAAATTAGATCACTAGCACTGTGCGGTATATTTCAACAAATCAAAGTAATTAGCAGAATTTCTCCTGGACAATGTTTTAGAAATGTCTATCAAGTTGGGCTTTTAGTTTTGTTTGTTTGTTTGTTTGTTTGTTTGTTTTGAGCTTCTCTCTCTTTCTCCTGAAAGGCAGAAAGGATACAAAAATCACTTATCTTCACATTTTAAATTTCTCTGTGGAAGATATGTAACAAATCAGTAGTTCAGTTAGTACTGAAGTTGTTACACTAGGCTTAATTACTATTTAAAATCCTCAAAAGGCTAATATTTTTTTCCAAAAAAATTAAAGAAAAGAAAAACTTAATGGCTTTTTGGAGACTTTTAAAAACTTTTTGCTTTGAATCAGATATTCAATATCTAGAAGAGATAAATTCCTACCAGAAAAATTGTTTCCAAAATCCACGCTAATTACCATATACCTACAAATATATATACAAATATTACCCTTCAGTTTTCAGTGAAGAAATCTATTCTCCCATAAAAAGACTGAAAGTATGTTGTAATAATGGAAGAAAGAACTGTTTGCCTAGTGAATCAAATACTGTCCTTGCTGAAAGTTCTTGGGTAAGACTAAATTTTTTATGAAATGATAATGATTCTGTTCAAATTCCACTTGACCCTAGTTATCCTGAAGATGCAACAGAATTTTTTTGGTGTTATGATGAATCAGACCTGAATTTTATGACAAAACTTTCTTCCAAAAAATCAACACCCTATACTGTTTAAAAATCAATAACTTATGTGTCAGACTTGACATAAGGTCTCATAAACACTGCTGTGCCTTTTGAGTTGTATATGTTTAAAGAAGAAAAAAAAACAAAGATGAAAACTGAATAAACTGAACATAAAAAGTAGATGTGTGACCACTACAGAAAGATCATATTTTGCCCAACAATGAATATTTTGATTTCACAAAATTAATGTATCTCGACTAAAAGTATGCTTGCTTTTTCCAGACATAATAAAGTTCTTTTTTACAATATTTATTATTAGATTCATATGGACTCTAGACTCCTTTTCTGAACTATATTAAGCTCATACTATCAATGGCTTTTAGTAGCAGCACCTTTCAAAAAATAACAGACTATTATGTACAAGTTCCTCTTGGTTTTAAAATGTTGTGTTTCTTATAGCTGGTCTATTGTCTGCTAGTCACACAAAATACCTTTTAAACTAATTTTCTCCTATTGTCTTTCTTTCATTCACCTTGACCCAGAATGAATTAATTTCCAACTTCCCTCCAATGCCAGTACTTTGGGTTGCCTTTAACAAGACGTAAAGAACAAAACACATATAGTGGGAGAATGTTATTGCCTTTAGTGTTGACAAAACGAGTGGAATGAATGTTACTTTTTAACATCTCAGTCCTCTGTGGAGCTAAACACTCTTGACTCCCCTTCAGTTTAATAGTTATGGCAGATTAAAGCAGGAGTTTTTACCTTGGTGGATAATAAGCAGGTGGATGTTGGGAGTAGAGGAGATTTCCCCTTCCTCTCCTGAGTGAGTCCTTAGTCAGACATCTGCTTCCCCTTCCTCTAATCTCCAATCCACTTTAAGGGTAGCTGAGGATTTTCATCACAAAGCTGAAAATATTTTTGTCTTGAAATCTTAGCTTTAGCTTCTGAGTTGCTAGTCACTGGGGACTGAAGCTTATGGCTGTTATTTTATTGACCTTGGGAGAAAATGGTGGGATTGTAATGACCAGAGCAGATTAGTGGTAAGTTGCTAAAATGATGCCTATTGCAGGTGAAAGCCAAAGATGATTATCTCTTCATCTCTAGCTACCACTACCTCTGCAGTTGATGCAGGATTTCACAGAGATTTTAATCCGGTGTGTTTACAATTTTCAGTTTGAAACTTGCTATGGAGAAAGATCACTTGCAATAAATTTTTAACACTTGGACAACAATCAGATTTTTAAAAGTACTTTTGAAACTATTGCATTTAAATATTTCAAAATGGAAAATATCAGCTTTTTTCAGTTTCACAAGCCTTTTGTTTCATAATTTCAGCTACTATTAGGTCATAATTAAAAGAAACTGTTTAGAGATTATTGGAACAATAAAATCTTTCTACAGATTGAGTGGGACATTCTGAATTGTTTTCAGTTGTGCTTTTTCACCCTAATTCTCAAAAAGGAAAGTTTTGAATATCTCATTTCGCCTGAAGGATGGTAATGTGGTTTCCTGATTAGTTGTATCCCTTTTCAAGCTGGTTTCTAAAAGGTGGTTAGATTTTAAGATTTGGATTTGGTTTTGGTTATTTAGCTTGGAACATTTCTAGAAGGAAACAATTATTGCCTGTTGTTTTCTCTGTCATCAGTTTCTTTTGAGAGGCAATTCTTGGACAAAAAGCTAAATGCTTCTATAAAACCATATCTTAGTTACTCCTTGACATCTAGGATTCTTCTTGGGTTTTAAGAACACAGCGTGACTTTGAATTAAATGCCACTGACTTTCATTAACTTGAAATCCCCATGTCAGGATGAGGGGACAGAGCAAAGAAACCATTCTGCTTGGATGGGCTGTGGTTTGCTCTGAATCAGAGACCCAGGACTGCTTGTTCACTCCTTGCTCTTGGGTAAGACTTTTTCTGCTTTTTGGTGTATAGGCAAATTAGTCTGGCTGGAGATCATTTTAGGCAAAGATTTGGTGGAGTTTCTGTAATTCTTCCAAATAATGAAACTGTTGTTTGTCTGTTATGCTACATTTCCTTCCTTACCAAGCTGCACTGCCACAATTGAGTGCTCTCAGCAGTATGCACCACAACAGTTCTGGCCTGAGCAACTTCATCACAGAAGGAATGAATGAGAGAAAACAGGCTTAAGTTGCATCAGGCTTACAGTAGTCTGAGTCTAGTAGAGTCTAGAGTCTGAACAGGGTCCCCAGAGAAGTGACTGAGTCACCAACCCTGGAGGTATTTAAAAGATGTGTAGATGTGTCACTTAAGGACATGGTTTAGTGGGGGACTTGGCAGTGTTACATTTACAGGTGAGTAGATAGTCTCCAGAGTCCTTTTGAACCTAAATGATCCCATGTTTCTATGTGGTCAGACAGTTGAACTAGGTGACTGTTGTAGGTGCCTTCCAATTGAGATTATTCTGTTGTATTCAATTCCTTTTGAGTCCATTTAATTCTTAGCCAACACCTTCAAAACTTCCAACTTTCAAGGCAAAACTGGTTTCCCTTTTCTTCTGCTCCTGGTTTCTCACAAATAGGCTCAATCTCTCCTAATAGATGAAGACCTTGGTCTGAGTTAATATAAGATTTTCTCACCTCTCATCTGGAATTCAGTAATGTGATACACTTGGGCCCTAAGCCATCTGTCCTAGGAATCTACAACTAAATGCAGTAGCATAATCCACCAACACAAGCTTTTTAGCTGTCCCAAAATGTTCTCTCCCTTCACTGGCTTCCTCTAAGAAGGAAAAAAAATGAAATGAGTTGAAGGACATTTCCCCTTTCCTGTCAGATGATTGATGGTGCAGGATCAGGATAGGGGCAAAATAGACCACGGTCCAGAGATCCATATTAGTGAGTCCATGAAAGTGCAGAGAAGGACTTTGTGGACTCACCAGTCTGCATCTGGAAGCAGTATAGCTGCATGTACTTGGCACCATGCCCAAACTAATATACCCTGCCCTTTGTGTGTGAACGTGACTATTCTGCTTCCAGGCCTGATTTGGCAGCTTATCCAGAACCACCCTTCTGGTTCTGGGGTTAATGCAGGAGGAGCAGATCTGTCTGCAGCTGGCAGTGTGGACAGGCTGTCAAAGAATCTCTCTGGCAGCGGGGTGGGAACCTGGGATGCGAAATCCCCTCCCCTGGCACAGCAAGGCTTTCTACCCAGAAGGTAACACTTGTCTGAACAGAGGAGAAAACATTCCTTTTAAGAGGTTGGTCCAAGTTTCTGGATTTAATTCTCATAGGAAAAGAAATGTTAAAAACCCCTCAACAACTCGTGTTGTCCAGCCTATCACATGCCGTTCATCCGACCCACTTTTCTGCTAGATACATACAGCACATTTATCACTCAGCTCTCCCACTCCTCCTCCCCAAAAAGTGTTGCCCAAATGCAATGATGTTCATTGAGTATCTCCTCACACTGCAGAAAGATAAACTGCATATGACAGCTACTAGCTACATGACATCATGCTCTTTAGAAAGGCATTGGGATATGAAGAGGTATAATATTCTCCCTAGAACTGAATGGAATAGAAAGTGTCCATATTACAGTGTGGTGCTTTAGGACACATCCAGTTTGAATTTGCTAAGCCTGTTCCCTGCCAGATCAACCTGGACACACTAAATTCTCAGATAAGAATATTGTTATGTTAGTCCATGCTCTGCGTTATTGGTTTGAGATTACACATCCTTGTGCCTTATACCATGCTGAGCAGGCTGTGCTAAACAAGAAATGAATAATAACTGCAGACAAATACTCACTTTCTGTTGAGAAGGATCTTTTCCACAATTTCAGAGTTGCTGATGCATTTCACAGCAGGCTAGTGACTACACAGGAGTAGCATTCTGGTGTTAAAAATACTTGAGGCTGCCTCTACTATTTCTTGCTCATTATCTGTCATCCTAGCCAGATCAACTTTCCCTTGAGGAACATAGAAATGGGAGCTTTGCCTGAGGTGAGGTCTTCAGAGCTGTTCCTGTTGATCACATTTTTGGCAGACAGAGAAGAGCTGGGTGAAAGTTTGAGGAGAAGGAAAAGTTTTATTTCAAATTTGGAGCCTGGATAAGCTGAGCCAGTAGAGAACAAAACTGAATTTAAATGCAAAAACTAAAGAGGTTCCTTTGACTTCACACGCACTCTGGGTTTCGGATAACTTAAATGCAGAACTATATCTCAGTCAGGTGCATTTGAAAGATTTGTGAACTTTGTAAAAAGCTTGATGAAACTGGGCTGAATTTCATCTTCATAATGAAACATGGAAGCAGGTGAGTTCCATGTGTTTTGGAGATCTTCTCATAAATAGTTTGCATTGCTCTAATAGCAACAAATTTAGAAAACTGCTTTACCAGATGTACTCAGAAAAAAAAAAGGATGTAATATGAGGACCAGATAGAAAGCCCAAACGCTGAGCTGACTGCAGTGTATTTCTGATCCTCTGAACTGAAACAGTCACACAAGGCTGTGCCCAAGCTGAACACAGACAAAATATAATGAATGGTTTCTGCAGTAAAGAAGTGCAGCTTCAGATTGAAAGGAAAGAAAGAAAGAAAGAAAGAAAGAAAGAAAGAAAGAAAGAAAGAAAGAAAGAAAGAAAGAAAGAAAGACCAATGTACAGTTCTGAGAAATTATTTTTGCAGAATTTTAACGACTAGGGAACCAGAGTCATAAAGGGTCACAGTGAAAGCAGTTGTAAAGAAAGGTCCCTTTCCTGAGATTGTTTAAATGGCTGAGTCTCAAATGGCTCACAGCAGCTGACTGTCTGAGCCATGACTTTGATATATAAATTAACAGCATTTTGTGTTACAACCAGGTTTACTTGAAGAGAACTGGTGGTTCAAACAGACACAGTGAGAGGTTTCATACTTCACAAACCTTAGAGTTCATAGTCAGTGTTGGTATGTCATTCTTATGATGTTTGATAGGTTTTAATGTGTAATATGGGAAAATGCTAAATCTCCTATTTATTTATTTATAGAGATAGATGGAAAAAATATTCCCAGAAGAAATTTTTGATTAACATATTCTGAATTTTCACTGCAAATAGAAAACTGAAAAAACCCTCACTGAAAAAAACAAAATGAAGCAAAAAAACACCCCTTTGGGTGAACAGTGTGCATTTCTATCCAGAAGCTCCTGCATGCTTTTGAGACCTCAACCATACTATTTATATGACTCTCAGTTTCCTGGCCAGACAATTTCTCATGTGACAAACTAGAATTTTTTTTTTTTTGATGAGTCGAGATAGTAGATTATGGAAATATCTAGGTGTAATTAAAAAATATGATGACACTTTTTTGAAGTGGTAGTTTTGTATGTCTATAAATATCAGTATCTGTAAGCATAGGCATTTCCAATATAACTAACATTTTGTTTCAGATGCTTTAATTGCATTTCATTCCAGAAAATTTAAGTACTTACTATGGTAAAAATGGAATAATTCTAATCCCCTTCTATAGTTAACAGAGATATTGGGCATCTCTAGGGGTCAGTCCCAAGACTATATTGACTTTGAAGTGCTATTCTGCTGTCACTGAGGCATAACATTAGATGAGGTAAGTCAGTAAGTCACAAACTTTCAGTATGGTTGCAAAATCAAAATAGCTCCATAGAAGATTTTCCTATTAGCTCAACATTCAGGTTTTCAGTAAAAACTTTAAAGCTAAACACTGACTGTTATTTTACAGATGAAAAATACACATTTTTTTTGAAAGTCTGGCATTGGAAAATCAGTAATCAGAATAAAAGATAAATATATTTAATACATTATTTACCCCAAAGAATTTACCAAGAACTACTTCAAGATTGCTGCTAGCTCAGAACAGGAATCTGATCCGGTTCAAGGTCTGTGTAGGAATTATACACAAATGCTGTGTATTCAAAATGGAGGCTTTTGGGAAAATAGGAGCTTTGGGAAGAACATGTTCCTAGGACAAAATAGGAGCAAGTCATGACTTGTGACTGCCCTTTATGGGCAGCAAAAAATGTCTCTGCTCTTTATTGAAATCACTGCTTAAGACAGATTCCATTTTTTTCTTTAGGTATTCTTCATTAGAAGTCAGATATTTTTGTGATTCACATCACATTGAATCCATAGCCCTGAGTCACAACTAAAATATTTGCAGAAAGAATGTGAACAGCAGGTAGGAGCACATTTTGAATAAATAGCAACCTTATGCAAAGAGCCAGATTCTTCTACTCTTGTTTGCACTGGTGACTGTCCAGAAAAAAAGCCTACTGAAAAGCTATACAGTTACTCCAAATTTACCCAAACCCTACTGAGCAGAATTTAGCCCATTATCACAAATTAATGACTAAATGATATTTACTTAGGGTGAAAACAGGCCAAGACCTACCTGACCAGCTCATATAAAAGTTTCTAGTAATCTTAAAAGTAATTCTGCCTGATTAAGGCAGGATTTGATTTTATGTCCATTCTCTGGTCTGAGCTGGTCACCTTCTTGTTGCATTAGCAATTCTGGAATTATAGGTATGAGAAAAACCTTCTAATTTTGTGGTAAACCCACTTATGTGATAGCAACCTTGCTGATGTATTAACATTTTTCAGAATATTAACCACAAAGGAATTGTGTTCTGGTAGTAAAAATAATTTGAAACTGTCCCTGATATTTGTTGCTCATTATCAGTATTCATTGCCAGTTCCTCATTCCTCAAAAAAATTTAAATCCTACCTTGGGAAAATGAGGTAGGGAATATGTGCAGCGGCTGATGACATCATCTGTAAGTAATGACTATAAATCTTGAGTGAATTTGTAAGTACAAATGTGAAGTTTGGAAGGTGCCAGATTTCACACCTGCACACTTAGAGCCTGCAAATTCATCTCGTGAAGAACTTGGGAACATCACTTTCAGCCAGAATGTGCTCAACTACACCTTGGTGAAGCCAGACTAGAAAATAATTAATTCTCTACTAGAAAAAAATGCCATATTTTATAGAATAATAATTTATATTTTATTTCAGATTATTTAGTTACATCAAATGCTTCATTTATGCCTTCATCTAAGCAACAGTTTAATATTTTGGAGACATTTTAGAAATTAGCCTTATGCTATAGCAGCAAGAAGGTTCCTTGCATGTCGAGTGCAGCATGAGTGAGTGTTAACAAAGCACTAATGCCATTTGGATGGGATAATACCAGTGAGTGTGTCCAAATCTCTTAAAAGTACATTCTAAACTATTATATTGCCAATTAAGCAGCAAGGTGGAAAATTCTTGTCTTTCCATTGGCATAGAAAGAGTCTAAGTAGTTTCTTTTCATTATAACTTAAAAGAAAAGTAAAAGAAAATTTGAACTTTACCTCAGAAGTTTTGTATTTTTAAATACAATTATGTGTGCATTGAAAGAGCTGCTCCTTAATAACTTGAACACTGTGGCAAAACAATGTCACCTGGGAGAAAACTGGCAGAAAACCTGGTTCAAAAGAGGTTGGATGGCTCAAGGAACTGGTAATTAAATCCTTAGATTTTACCAGTCTACTTTGTTCTGATTCTTGTCCAGCTTTGCTCATAGTCATTAAGCATTTTGATTGGAGACCAGCCCAAGCAGCAAAGGCTCAGGTCTACTTCTGAGTCCCTCACCAAGCACAGGTGCAGTTTGAATTTAGGAAGAAAGTGAAGGTTTGTCTCAGATCAATGCTGTCTGAAAACTCTCAAGTTGCATATATGGAAAGAGCTGCTGAGATCTGTGCCAGTGTTGTTCCCAGGGGACAGCTGCCTATCTCCCCACTGCTGTTCAAAAAATAAATTGCAATTTGAATGCTTTTTGAATGCTCAGTTTTCACAAAGTACTACAAAGGGCTTGCAGGTTCCTAAATTTCTGCTGACACTTCACTGCCTGACTTGCTTATGGGCCAATGAGGTTGTATAGAAGCTCTTGTGGACTTGTGACCAGTCCATATTACTGCAGCACTCTGTCCCTAGTTCTTAGCACCACCAAGATGTTTCCATGTTTAGGTGAGAAATTCCCTCTGAGATCTGACTTAGGCCGTAAAGCTCAGCTCAGGTTCTCTATCACAACAAAGTTTTTGTTCAGAACTCAGATCCAGGAACTATAACTACACTCTGGAAGCCAAGGCCTTGCTACACCAAAAGCCACTGAATTTTGGAAAAAAAAATGCCAAAAAACTCCTTGGATGAAGTTATAAATTCACAGTGACACCCTGAACCTACTAGCCAAAGGCTTGCCTGTTCCCTCCTTCTGCCCTTGAAGGAAGGTGGAAGAGTCAGCACGTGTAGTAGTCCTTGTCTCCAAGTTGCTGACCCAGCTGAATAACAGCCCAAAAAACACAGCAACAAAACATCTGGCTTTTCTTTTGATGACTTCTCTGATCTGACACAACACCAAAGCACTTGTGCCCTTGCTAGAGAACTGTGAGAAGACTGCCCATTTTTGGGCCATAATTTGGTTTTGGGTAAATATATTAAACTGAACATGCCAACTTAGAATATTCTGTGATTCTCTGAAACACTTTCAAGAGCTTATTCTTTTACTGTATGTGCCCAAATAACAGCTCAGAGTAAATAGAGGCATTTTGAATGAGAATTTTTGGGTTGATTAAATAAAACTGTTCCATAGAAATCTGAGTTGATTAATTAGCTCAACTAGGCAACTGATTGGTTTTAATTCCTACCTCCTCTAACTTACAAATCAAGTATTCCACTATACATATATATATATATGTGTATATTACACACATATTTCATTCTACTGTGCAATTTGATTTTCTATAACTGATCTGCTCACAGCTACAGTTTGTCCAGCTACAGTACTGTGCTGGTGTATGACATTGAAAGTCCTGCTCTTGGTACAGAACTTTGAAAATCTACTATTGGAACAAGTAAGAGACAGCACACGTAGTAGGAAAGCACATGAATAAATTAATTCTGACAATGGAAGTTAGGACCAAACCAAGAAGGCATAAACACATTTATTTTGAAACTTAAATGAATATTTTCAACAATTATAAATAAAATAATTAACATCTTATACCACATCTTGTGCAACAAACAGTCAACATCTATGAATACTGGGTTATGGAAATTAATCCTAAAACCCATGCCACATTGTTTTAGTCATTCCATTATATTTTATGCCTTTGTGTTGGCCTTCCTCCCACTGTTAGTAATCTGGATCCAGGGAATAATCTCTAGGGAACTATGAGTTTGTTAGGAGAGAATGTTTTTTTTTCCTCACGTGTGGACTCTAAATGTTAAAACTCCAAACAATGCCTCACAGCACTTGTGAGTCTGAGCTAAAAAAGAACAACAATAGCTCTTCTCAAGGGAAGAAGGTATTTGAGATGAATGAACAGAAACTGATACTGCATAAGCAACGTGAGGTAAGAGCAATACTGTTCTGCCTGGCTCCAGAAGAACATTATCATGAAAACAAAGAGTCAGAAAGCTGAGTTACATCACCTCATCAGAACGATCATTCAGTGACTAATTTTCCCAAAGTGTAGAACACTATTTTTAGCTATTTTCAGAAATATCTGATAGCTGGCCTGTTTCCTATTATCCTTGCTTTTGACCTTATAGACCATCTATAATATTTTCTTTAGGGATACCAGCGAACTTTGCACAGTGAGGAACCTTTCCCATCATTTGTTAGACATTATTAAATAAGGATAAACCCACTATCAACAGTTGTACAGCACAAGGAATGAGACATTAGTAACTAGAAAAAAAGAAATATTAATGTGAGGCCTTATAACAATTTTCATCCAAATTTTTGGGAAATCCCATCAACATACCTGGAGAAGAATCTCAAAGGACTCCTAGAACCCAGCTTGCTTGGGGTAATTTTTCCCAGATAATTTTGCAATTACATTATTTTTTAAAGTGTTGCAAAAAGTACTATTGGTATTTTATTACTTTATTTTTTTTAGAGAACAGTGCATGCACACCTACTTAATTGCCCCTTAAATCTGCTGTTTCACATAGTTATTTTCACCAAAACATAATCTGCACTTCAATATCTTTTTTGCTAAAGTATTTTAATTTCCATAACATGATGGGTTTAAGAAAAATTAAAACATTTCTTTCTAAAGTTCTTACAAAATTAAAATATTATTTTTCCCTGCAAAAATTAACTATAAGAAAAATTTTTCTGCACTATATGAATGTCTACTCAAGCACTTAGTTGTGACAGAAATTGCTGTCTTCTCTTTATGTAACTAAAACCCTGTTTACAATTACTCACATTGTAGAAGCTTTGAATTAGATCTTTACTCTATTAATATCACTTAGTGACTCAGATTATAAAGTAAAAATGCAACAATAAAAGATATTGTAAAGGATGCATTTAGATGTAATTTTCTGCACTCACATTTAAGTATTTCTGCAGGTGTGTGCATTCGGAACATTATGCTGGAAAGAGCTTGCGTAGATTTTCCACTGCTCACTTGCAGCCACCAGCAGCCTGAACACACAGAACTAAAGAATCATTTTAGGCTGGAAAAGACCATCTCATATTTCAGAAGTCCTTGTTGCATTTGCACTTATTCCACTGAGAATACATATGTGGTTTACCAAGATAAAAGATGCCAAATTGCTACACGGTACTACAATTCCAATGTAAAATATTCTAAATACAATTCCAGAGGGAAGAGCGAGTAGTTCCCCTCTCTCTTTTAAATGAATTAACATATCCAATAAACCCTTTTCCCCCCTCATATTTCATTGGAAAGATCTACAGCACAGTGCGGTTCTAGGTGGCTGCTGGGCATTACTGGCTGATGGAAGCATCACAAACTCCCTAGCCTTGAGTTTGGTTTGCATCCTAGTGAGGTATGGATTCAGCCAGCCAAGCCTTGACATCACTAGAGTTATAGCAGGGCTGAGATACTTATCCTCAACCACACTTGGAGGGATTTCAATCAACTTGACAGTTTTGGACCATGTATCTGGGCTCAGACTTTCTGTGGTGTTGAGCTCCCATAGACATGAGATGCCCAGCCTTTCTGAGATTTGGACCTGTAGACTGAGATGGCACAAAGCATCAGCAAAGAATTAATTTGTTGTAAAAATATATGGGGAGGGATTTTCATAAACATTGTTGTGAGGCATCCAACTCTGCTGCTTGCTGTAGCATAGCATATACATCATAATGTCAGCTCACAGATATGACCTCCTTGTCACACACACATGTCATCTGACATTTTTGTCAAATGTCAGCTTTAGCCATCTATATTGTTTTATACAAGACAAACTATTTGGAAGAGATCTATTACTTGTAATGAATTTTTCAATGTCACATGTGTGAGTGACTCTCTACAGATATTGTCTTGAGATGGGTAGAGAAAGGACTGATATGTAGATTCAGTCTGGTATTTTAACCACCGTGTTGTCATAGCTGGGACCAGCTCAGGCAAGGAAGTCAAGCCCTGAAGCAGTCTGACAACCTTGGGAGTTCAGGTCACTTGGAAGGAGAGTGTGGAAACACAATGCCGGGTTGTGAGGAAATCAATCCATTCAAGGTATTCCTAGACAGCAATAACTCTTGTAAGAGTACAACGTATCATACATTGTACTATCAATTTATAGAAATACTTGTAACTATCAATGTATAGAAAAAGGAGATCAGCACAGTCCCACACTCCTGCCATTTAAGGATGTTCCAGTAAAATAGGGTGTTGACCTAGAACCGTTTCATTTTAACTCTGAAAACCCCAAGTTTTTTCTTATTTCCGTAGCGGAACGGCTCACATTTAAGTCTTAAAAAAATGCAGTTTCAGTAACAAGATTAATATAACATATTACAAAATAAGGTTTGAAACCTCAAGGGAAAGTCACCTCACCAAACAAAAAAACCTTCTGTCTGTATTTTAGCCCAAGCTACCTTCAGACTCAATGGAGCAAAATAGATGGTTTAGTACCATTCATCTTATGCATTTTAGACATTGACTTTAGGATAAACTGAGTTGCACTTTAGCAGGATCTATTTCTCCCCACTGACTATAAGGGGCCTGAAGTGATAAGTTCAGATGTACTTGTCTAGACTGGAGGTGTTTATAGTTAGGTGATTGAATCCCATTTGTTCAATCTACTACAGTTAGCAAAGTACAAAATTTATTTATCCCACATGTCATTGTTTTAGTGAGACTGGATAAAGGCAAACCTTGTATTGTTTTTTGATCTATCTGCTTATGGACAATGTTGGAGACAGATGCTTGAAAAGATGGACCCTAGGTCTGATATTGAGTTCCTCTGGTGCTAATCTCAACATTGCAAACATAAAATGTAAAGGAAAGGAAAAAATAACTTAAACTTTGAAATGCAACAAAGTGACCATCAAAAGAAAGGACTCTAGACTTACAACTAGAGAACAGACAGGCTTACAAGATAAAGAAAAGCTAAACAATTTAGACTGAACCTCTTATGACCCAGTTCAAATATTTCTGGTGGGTTACACAAAGCTGATCTACTGTGTACTACATAAAGCATGAAGTTTAAAAGGTATGAGGAAAATGCAGTTAAAGGAGCTCATAAATGACCAAAGGTTTGCAAAGCACACTAGAACCATAAAAAAGTAGGTTTTAGAAATGCAGTATTTCTAGTTATTGTCTACAGTTGCCTGACATAGCAAAAGGGATTATGCTGTCCTTAATGAGAGGGCATACCAAGTGTTTAAGAAATTTAATTTGAACTTGGATTAAATCCAACACTTAGGTGACTGAATTTTTCTATTGAAAGCTACAATGAAAGGGAAAACAATGAGAAATAGAATAATTTTATATGTTATGCCAAGTAGTTTATAGCACATTAAGTGATCATATAAATGTCACAGATAGCTCACATTGTCATAAGAAGACAACTTATCCTCTTGTGCCTGGGGTAGGAAGGATGGGAAAGCTCATGTTTCATCCAGGAACTGTACAGACCTTTTATTTTGAAACATTGACCTCTCTTGGGCTCCTGGATCTATGTTCTGCAATTTTGTGTGACCGAGTAAGCTGCATTACGTTCTGTACCGAGGCCTGGGAAATACGAATGGACTGTTGTTTCTGAAAACAAAAAAATGTTGTAAATTTTTTTATTCTGTTCAACAGAACAAACACATTTTTAAACCTCCCTGTAAAATGTTATTGTACAAATATTTTCACAAGTAACCCACATGCCAGGTAAATAATTATAAGTCTTTGTCCAGTTTTACATGGTTCACTCTTTCTTTTGAAGACAGGAGAACATGTGAAGTTTACAATCTTACAATCCATTTAAGGGCTTTAGAGTGAAGAAAAAGTCTATACCCCAATGTGGAATAACTTCCATTTAGAAAAAAAAGCAAAGGCATAGCAGAGCCTGTAGTGTGTCCATTAGCACAAATCTCACTGGCAAAGATGTCTCCTGGAATTAAAATCCCATAACTTAACCCAGAGTTCATACATCCTATTTGGGTGTTGTAGTCCACCTCGTTTCTGACTGCCACATTTGGAAAGCAATTTGAAGCAAAACTTCTTCCACTACTACAATATTCTTTCTCTAATGAGCTGTCTCTATTTTGTGCCAGTAACAACTCTGCTTTGTGGTCAGCTAATATACTATTCATAGCTACTATATATACACCATGGGATCCATTTCTATACTCCCAGTCCTTCTACTGACAAAAGAGTTTTAGGTGGACAAGGAACACTAGATATGGCCTTGTTCTTAAAGGAACACTGACAAATCATCCTGGTAGTTCATTTAGGCTTTATGAACAAATATATAGTACAGATTGAGAAACCACTAAATAAAAAGGAGATAAAAATCCAGTACCGAACTTTAAAAAAAAAATACAACTAAATATTCCTCCATAGTATGGATGCCCAAATGTTTTCACTTGTCTAATGGTGAGGGCAGAAATATTCAGTGTACCAGCTGAGTGAAGCAAAAAAGCAAAAAAGAAAAGGTAGCAATCTGACTTTTATACCATGTAGACTTACATTTATTTACATGAAAATGCTTTAAAATATTATGTTTACAATTTTAAATGATAATTAAACAACTGCATAAAAATCATATGCAAGTCACAGTATAATTTAGATACTTAATGAATCAAAGTAGTAAAATGGCAGCTTAACAACTTTCTGTATCTCTCCCAATCTTTCATAACACAGTCTTTTAAGGTTCACCCAAGTCCTGTCAGGCAAACAGCTTCTGCAGCATGAAATTAGAAAGCCATAAATTAAGCCTATTTTATACAAACTCATGCTTTTTAGCCCTATATCTGCTTATTGTTTTGACTGCTGTACTTGAAACAGGATAACCTTTATTAATTTTTTTGCAAGAAATAATATATTAAAGTGAATTTGTTCCACTACTGGCTATACTGTGGAAAGTCTGCATACAGACAACTGTACTTACAATGAAAGGTAAACTAAATGCTTGCGTTTGGAGAAAATTTAGCATTTATGCTTAATTTGCAAACAGAATGGAGTCACCTTTAACTGAAGTATGGGTTTGGTTTTCTACAAAACAGTCTTGTTGCTTGAAACTGCAGTGAACAAATCAGTGAGTGGTGCAGGACAAAGATATTTTGGTATGCAAATATACATAAATTGAAATAAATACAAGAATCCTGTTCCTTCAGCTTCTGAAACAAACCCCCAAGGTAAAAGAAAGACAGCAATGACTAAGTTGCAGCATGTAGTAAATAAGAGCAAGGCCTTATTTTTATTAAATTAAGGGTGATGGTTTTACTGGCAAGCGTTGCAGGTTTCTAATCCCCTCTACAGATGCAGTTCTTTAGATATTTCTCCAAGTTAGGCAACATTAAATGTTCGCCTTTACCCCGTTTGGATCTGATAGTTGAGTGTTAATCTGTAACAAATTCCTATATTGTAGAAAGTTGACATGATTGTTTCATAAATCATAGAGATACAGCTAAAAAAGGCAACAAAACTCACAAACTATCGCTTAGAGATTCAGAAGTAGGTGACCCCTTTTCCCTGCAGACCAGCTGGATGGGTGCCAGCACACACTGTTGGTTGTGCATCTGCTCTGTCCCCTGAGGTAAGAATGCTGTGGAAAAATAAAAAAGTTTTATGAAAAAAAAAGGTAGCAAGCACAAGTGCTCACAGTGTGCACTTGACTGAGGATGGTATCAGTACTCAACATAATTCTAATAATTCATTAAGAGCAAGGAAGTTAATCTTCTCTCTGTGACTGAATTAATCACCCAAAATGGAAAACAAAACTGGCAGGACACTGGATGTTTGTGTGTCGCTTTATGGAGCCTCCCTAAACCAACACCAAGAGAACATGGCTAACAATTTTGTAGATTAAAACAGTAATAACTGTTCAGATTGTACATATTTAGCAACTGAAGCTACTAATGTGGGATCTAGCCTGCAGAACCAAGTATGAAGTTAATTAAATATCTAACAAATGTTTGTGAAGCTACAGAAAAAAAGCATTCAGTTTTTAATTTCCTTTATTATGTCCCCACCCTATGAATCTCCCCCAGGCCCGTTTCCTTTTCTTGTTCAATTTGAACAGCAACTTTCCCAGAAACTTAAGAGTTGGGTTTTCAAAGGAGCTTAAGATATTTGATCACTCCATCAAACCTTGATTCCAGTAAGTTGTGAACAACTCATTTAACATATTTCTTCTTACCTAAATCAGTCACTGATTAAACAGATAAAGTAGCTGATAATACCACTACAAATGAACTGTATCTATTAAATAAAAAATAAAATAAAATATAATATTTACCGTCACGCTGCTCTCTTCAGGACATCTTTCTTTCCCTCTCATACCACAAAAGCCAAAACTGATTGCAGTTTTTGTCCAAGCTTGGCCAGACCTCCAACTGGAGACCAAATCAATACTTCTCTTACACTTGTCCTAGGGACACAGAGCATCCTGTTTTCATTAATGAAGCCACTATTGAGATACCCCTGGGTAATCAAATGGAGGTCTGGTTATAATTACAGACTAGATGCTGGGATGATTACTTGGATGTAGGAGCAAGGGTAACAGTGCAATGAAATTGTTGGCTGTGACCAGGGTTAGAAGTGCAGGTGCTTTTTGAGTCTCCACTGGATTCAAACTACCTGAGTTAAAGCTGTCAGGGATGTGCCAGCTCCAGCCTACACAAGCTCTTCAATCTCTTCTGCTATGTAGCTCACAGTTTCTTTTCACATTGGAAGACGATGCAGTAGAAACATGGAAAATGACCCTCTAATGTGTTTATCAAGGTTGTTCACAGTACAGTGAAGCAGGTAAAAAATACAGCCTTGAAGTATCATGGTACTATCACCATCTTCTAATCCACTCTCCTGTGCAATACAGGAATCTAAACAGTCATTATTTTCTGTTCTTTTAATGTGGACTCTTAAATTCATGCATGTCTCTCTGTGGAAGAGGAGTTATTTTTCCATGTATACTTTGTAGACATCTTACCTACTATAAAACTTTAAAGTAACAAGTACATTCATACCTCATGTTCATTTTACCGTATTTCTAATTTCAAAAGACTTCTCTTGGTATAGCACCAGTTTTTTTCAAACAGCATGTCAATGCTTTTCAGAATAAAACCTGGAGTCAAGTAGTAGCATCAGATGAATATCAACACAGTTGATATGAAAACCAGTTGCGATTTTCTGACCTGAATTTTAGTGTTTATAGAGCCATCATAAAATGGTCTGATTAAACGATTAAATAAAACATGTTATGAGGAATTCTTCTCTTTGCTACACTTATTTGACAGTCTAAATAATTTCTTTCCAGGTAACTAATTTAAAGGATTTTTGCAAGCATTGAGGCTGGTATCTGATTTAATTTTCTGGAAAGTAGTGAGCTTGGTGAATCTTTCTGGAAATCACATCCTTAAACCTGGCTTGAACTAGACTAAATTTTAAAGAGAGAGAAAAGTAAAATTGATAAATGGAAGACCAAATTCAGACTCAAAATGGGAGGCTAGTTCATTAGTTTAAGATTCAAAAACAAGGTGTAT
Source organism: Climacteris rufus (assembly GCA_013398175.1). Classification (NCBI taxonomy): domain Eukaryota; kingdom Metazoa; phylum Chordata; class Aves; order Passeriformes; family Climacteridae; genus Climacteris; species Climacteris rufus. The sequence continues at coordinate 198,121 of VZRZ01001003.1, forward strand.
AACTATCCATCTGTGACCATTTTATGACAGGGACACTTCACTACACAGGCAGCTGCATAAGACAGGAGGACAGTGATTCTTAGACGGTTTAACTCTGATCACAGACTGCAAAGTGTCCTGGAGTATTAGCTCAGAATCTATGAATTGCAAAAAGTAGCACTTTAAACAGCTGCTTGGGTAGTTTTGTTGGGGTTTTTTTGGTTGGTTGGTTGGTTGGTTTGGTTTGTTGGTTTTTTTGTTGTTGTTGTTGTTGTTTGTTTTTGGTTTTTTGTTTTTTTTTTTTTTTTAATCAACCATTTAGAAGGCACAAAGGAGTATATCATGCTGGAAAATCCTATTATGTCTGAAGGTGGCTTACATGTCTGTTTCAAAGCTGCAGAGATATATATAGAGGGTCAATCATGTCCCCATGGGCTTTCCTTACTTACACATCACTTCTCTCCCCAAAAAATGCTTTACCAGCAGATCAAAAGCTAAAAAGTGCTGCTCTTGATACCATGACTCCTTATTCCATGTTTAAATTAGGATGAAAAATCCAAAGGATTTTATGTGATTTTTTACTAGTGTCCTTTGTACAGTCATTTTTTCAAATGCAGTAGAACTTAGTGAACAAGAAAGGAAGATGAGGGATGATATTTGGCTTCCCATATTTCACTGCTGTTTGAACAAAAATCCTGCCTTCCAGAAGCACAAGGGTAGCAAAGTTTCCCTGAGTTGTCTTCCAGGAGTTAAAAAACACTTCTGCCGAAATCAGGGCTCTTTTGCAGGAGGCCCTGGGCAGGCATGTAGTAAAGAGAGCAAACCCCAAAACTCTAATCCAGAGGAATTGCATTCTAAATAGACCAGAAAATGTGTTGGAGGCCTCAAAAAAGATTAACTCAGTGACAACCAGAAATAAAATCTGTGTCTGTTGGCTCCCAGGAACCTCTGTCCTCCAACTAGCACCAAATGAATTGCTTTGCTTTATCCATTCCCACATGAGTCAGTCAGCCGAAAAAAATATGAAGGACAGAAAGAAATAAGCCTAGAAACTGCTCTGGGATAAATTAACTCTTTGCAGAATATTATTTAATTTACAATTTAATTAAAGTGAGCAAGCTAGAGAATATGTAGTGTTCTGCAGCTAAACAGAATAGCATAAAGTAGAACAGCACTTACTGAAAACAAAAAACCCTCAAATTCTTGCTTGCAAACTCATGCATGCTCATGAGTTGCCCTTGCTTGAGTGAGGCACCCATGGCTTTCAGCAGAGCCTGGTGACATCCTTCCTTCCATAGGGTTGGCCACATGCCATCCTGCTGGATGTACATTGTGTTCCACGGACACACTCTCTGTGTTCTCAGTGCTTGCATGTGACTCAGAAGGAAAGTATTGATAGTGGATGTGGCAGCAGATTGCACATGGCACTGAACTGCACACATCAAGCTCACTGGGAGATATTGCCACCTATTGTTTTCAGTCTTGATTGCATTGCTTTCGTAATAATCAATCAGGCTTGTTGAATTTTAACAATGTTCCAGATAGAAACTTTAAAGACGAAAATCTGCATTTGGTTATTGCAATTAAATAGTCAGATGGTTTTCAAAAAGCAACTCGTCCTTATCTATCTTCATAGGGTTTTTAGCAGATGTCACTGTAATGTTCAAATTTTGACCAGACCCGTAGAGAAAAACTTCTGTCAAATTTCATAGTATTTTCCCTCCTAAAGCTCTAGAGAGCTTTGCATGTTTTATCTTTCATATGAAAAACTATCCAGTTAGTTAGGAAAATGCATGAAAGTGTATGTTTCTGCTTCTTTTATAAATAATCAGAATCTGTCATACTAAACTGTTTTTTTTTAGTTCTAGAGGAAAAATAAAGACCTTTTTCATAGATATAAGCATTTGTTTTTCTTTTGGACAATTTATTGCAATACAGATCCCTTACAAACAGAACTTTTCATGAGTTTATCATGACTTTGCTGAATTGCTTTGGTCAGAAAGAAGCTGGTAAGATGTTTGACCGTCCAATCTATTATTTTTAAAACTTGCCTATATTACATTGAAGCCATTAAAAATAAAATTAACTAAGAATTCCCTGGAATTTAAATGACCTTTTATAAATATGAAATAGGAAAATCTAAAAATTTTATTCTCAGGCAAGATCACCACTATTCTATATTTTCAAAAAACCAAAAAAAGCATTTGTTTTTCTGTTAATGAAAAATTTAGTTATGTGTATGACTTAGTGATCTACTTTCTCTGATCCTTGCTGTATGGCTAGTTGTAGTTATTCATCTGTCTTAAAGTGGTTTGAAGGCTCATATACAACAATACCAGGGTATGGAAAATCAAAATCAAAATCCTGATACAACTTGGAAGCTGCTGGATGAATAGGAATGTTACCCACAGGGGAATTTCACTATCAGTTATTCAAGCCACTGTTCCAGCCTTTACGAGTGCCATTTTGGTCCGTACAGTTCCCAAAGAAGGGGATGTGGTATCAGGACTGCTCCCCAAGACATGGGATACAGACTATCAGAAGAAAATGTGGCAGCTAGTTGCACAGGCTGTTCCAGCAGAGCAGCCTGTTTTGTGTCACCATGAGGACAAGCTGTGGCACTGAAAAAGACCAGGAGTCCTGAGGGTCACCACAGAACATAAGCTTTGTGAAATGGCATGGTGGGAAGGGATTTAAAAAAAAATCCTGAACAACAACAACAACAAACATGCTATGTGGAGAAAGAGACAGAAAAAGACCAAACAACTGTCCACTGTTCCTGATAAAGACAGCAAGTGCTGTTGCAGCAATAGCCAAGCACAACAGAGTTGAGACATATAAGTTCAGGAATATACAGTGCTTTGTCAGAGGTGACTGGACAAATTAATTCTGAGCATTGGACAGAGACCAAATGGTGTTTATTATCTCAAGATTTAATTTCATCTTGACACTACTCAAAATCCTGTTTAAGAGCATGCATTCTCATTACTGGCATTTCAGTTCATCCTTTAATAGATTCACTGTTTCAACCCATAGTAATTTTCTTTCAAGGGCACTTGTTCCTGACCTTTGTTGATAACATTTGTTGATAAAGAAAACTGTTTTATGATTTTAGAATATCTTACAAATGAATTTCATAAACTTAAATTAATAGGGATGTCAAAATTTGTAAGCTTTGTGTAGAAGAAAGATACTAAACAATGGAATTGTACTGCTTGTGGAAAGCAACTGGAAAGAAATTTAGGTTAAAATAATGCAGAATCGCCAATCAACTTTTTGTGGGTCCACGGAATCAGTGGATACTTTTGCTCCCAGCACCTTCAGATCATGTCTTCCTGGAAAGAGTGAATTAGTTAAACACGAAAAATTAAAGTTATAATTTATGTATAGCAAGTTTAGAATAGCTGGTTTAATTGTTTCCCTGCCACAAACTTTTCAGAACAAAAATAGTATTCTACAAAAGGAAGAAAACTTTACAGGAGGTTTTCTTAAATTTTGTCATATTCATCTCAACACTCTGAAAGTGTAACATAATAGTAGCTGCAGTCAGAGGCAATAAACTTGTATGACTTCATATCACTTGGGAATGGCATTCAGCTGTTTTCCTACAGCCTTCCATCATAAATGTCCTAAGGCTTTATTTTTAAAAGTTGGAAATGGGTGAATACTTCGTTGACTTTTATGTAAATACATTGATCGAACTCCATGGGAAGAGAGAGCACTAATTCTCTCCCACCCAGTAGCAGAGATTTGCAGAACACAGCCAAGATATCTGGAGCTGCCTCAATTCTCCAATTTGTTTCAGGGCATCAGAAGCCATCTCTTGCCTCTTCCAGAAAAATGCCTTATCTTATATGACGGAAGAACACAGGGGTGAGAGGAAGACATGATGTTCTGAAGCTGAGAGTGGGTGGATTTGAACCAAAGTCACCAGCAAGCAGCTGGGTATCTTCATTACTAAGTAAACTTCATGGAGGCTGAAAACACTCATGATGAAGTTAGATCACTATGTGTATTTAAATGATCATTAAGAGAAAGAACAGGAGTGTGAAAGTGACTTTTTGGTCCAGCAAATAGCCATGTACCCAGGACATGCTGATCGGTGGTTTGGGACCCATTTTATTATTACTTGTGAGTTAGAACTATCTTATGACCAGGAGGAATTTGTCTTGTAATCTCCACTAGATTGTCATTTTGGCAATGTCTCAGATGGTATGATAGTATTACTAGAATTTCCAGGTCCAGCAAATTGAAACAAAGTATTTTGTGACCATGACAAAATGTCCTATCTCTAAGATTTCGGATAAAAATGGGGCACCTTATTTTCCTCTGAAAACTTTACCCTTCTATGTATGTGAATAACACATATATGATAGAATTTGCAGTTTCCAGTGAATTCATAACAAATCTAAATTTAAATACAAATTCTGCATTGCTCTAGTCTGAATTATTTCCCACTCTCTTCACAAACACTTGGCCTTGGCTTATCCTTGGTATACCCCCTATCAAATCTAATGTCAGTCAACTTTCACCATCACTTCACTAATGGTGCCAGTTCTTATCATCATCACCGACGCCTCTGCACCCTCTCTCACTTTCCCTTATGCTGGGGAAGAAATTCTCATCTATATTTTCAGTCAGACTAGTGTGGCTTTTTCTGTCCTTAAAATCAGCTTCTGGTGAGATACCAGCATTGTGGATATTAATGTGTACCAAGATTATACTCTAATGCTGTTTAGGAATTACTACATATAACTTGATGAATGAAATTAATAAGTAGTAATAGATCTTATACTGAGAAAGGTAAGACATCTCTTACAGGAAGGTGAATCCCTGCTTATCCCTAGAATTTTGTATCACAGCTTAGCTAAAGACTAAAACCCTTCAGAAGTTTTTTTTTTTTTTTTCCAGTGAACAGTAACTTATGGAAATGGTATAAAAATGTCAAAGCATGTGCATTGTCCGAAATTGTCAGTTTAGACAGGTAATTTAAAACAGAAGAATTTGACTGTGTATTACAAAAATTATGGCTCTCTTAACACAGTTCATTGATTCAGGTGGATGTTGTTTAAAGACAAACTGACTTCAGACACTTTCATATGTCTCTATAGTTTTATTCAGTAAAAACTTGTATGCAAAATATATTTTCAAATGTTGATGCAATTTAGGCTGAAGGGAAACTGAAAATTAGTTTTGTCCTACAGGGTTGACTTTAAGGTTAGAACTATCTGGCATACATATTTCAAAGAGGCTGAATAGATCTGAGCAGAGGATGTAGAAGTATAGCCAGAAAGCCCTTGAGATCCTGTTTCACTACAGATAAATCCAATAGATATTAACAAGAAGGTTTGTGAAGGTTCAAAGCTGTGCTTATAAGCCTGGACTAAAAAATACAATGCAAATAGGTGAATGAAATGAAGAGGGGTAATACAGCACCTGTGCCTGGCCTCAATCATTTAAAAACCACAAGCCATACAACAAACTTTTTTTTTTAATAAAAATGCGACCATCGGTTTTCTTAGTCATTAGGTCAGGCTGGTGTAATATTTTTTTACTGTTTCTTCAAAATCTGAAACTTGACATGTCCTTTCTTTCCCTCCCTCTTTTAAGTTAAAACACTTTCTCACAAGTCCAGGCGCTGGACCTCAAGAAGGAACACAAAAAACCCAAACAGGGCAGACCCAGGCAATCTCTAGGGAACAACAGTGTCACCCCCTCAGCAAGCAAAAAGGACACCTAACAAGATCATCACACGCTTGCTCTTCTTCAGAGCAGGAATTTCTGCCTCATCGACCTCCACTTCCCTTCTTTGGAGGTGATGTCTTTTGCTCTGAAGAAATTAACATTAATAAGGAAGGCCAGCAGGGAAAGCTCAGATCTTCTTGGGTCTTCTTTACCCTCTGTTGCTTTTATCACTGCTAAGCAATTGGAGATTTGGCAAAAGCTGAGTTTTACTGTATGGATAGTTCGAATGACCTCTGGGGAGGGAAAATGCTTCAGATTTAGTTTTTCTGTGCCAGATCAAAGAATAAACATCAGGGGGTATGCAAAGACTAAAGTCAGTTTAAAGCAAGTTTTATAATATGTCTTCAATATGATTTTTTCTTTAGCAAATACTTTAAAATATTTATACGCAATGCCTGTATCTGGTCTGTAGGAAAACTGCTAAACATCATAGATTGAGACAGTCTACGGCACAAACATCCAATCATAGTACAACAGACTTCTTGAGATTTTTTTCTTCTACATTTATAATTGTCTTTATTTGAGCCAGGATTTTATCAGTTAGTGAAAATAAATGATTCTTATTTACTCCATTTAAGCATTTCTGACTTTATGAGACCTGAAAATTGACTTGTTTATGAGGCATGGATCTCCTTCCTTCTAACTAGATGAAAGTTTTTGTTGTTTTCCAAGTCAGAAAAAAGGGCAAGTGCCTTTCTTGTTAGATTTATGGAAACATTGATAGACTTCAACAGAAAGCATAGTATTAGACAGTATGCCCTCAATCGGGTTTTCATCAAAGCCATCATCACATAGAACCCCTCTACTACATGATTGATATCTTTTAAATTTCTGATTATTCATAAATTTCTATTTAAAGCAACTTTAACAGAAACTTAGTCTATTTCTGTAGAACACTCGATTTTAAAAACTACAGGACCGTTTCATTAAGAAACTATTCATCTTACAGAGTATAAAATGTCTTCACTTAAAATTGTATTGTAGGAAAGCAGATTAAAACTATCTGTGCCTCTTTTTCCTCCAAGCCATAAAGAATTTTGAGGATTCAATTCATTTTGCCTTTTAACCATTCTTCATCCTTTCACATGTGACAAACAGGCAAATTTCTCATAATATAGTGGTGTATTATAATAAGAGAGGCCACCAGTAGACTGGGCATAAAACAGTTCCACAGGTTGCTGTAGACCTGGCCCAGAAATTACTTTATTACAGCCAAACAAATGTGCCAGCTCATTTTCTAGCTGCTGGAAAATTTAATTCCAGAATTTACATGTGAGTGTTGCAGCTGCCCAGCTTGCTTCATGGTGGCCAGAGTTAGAGTCATCAGAGGAATAAACTGAGGGACATCACTTTTATCCCACACTATGCTGAACCCTCTTGAAGATGACACTGTTATGTTTAGTTATTAATTATTTAATACATATTTATTTCAATGTTTTGTATCAACAGACAGTGATTTCAGTACTTGTTCCTGAAAATATCATAATAATGAAATTTACCAAAAGATGAGTGCTTCACCTTTACGTAATTTACACTGCTTAAAAGACCAGGAGGTTTTCTGATAGCACCTTTAGCAACGATGCATTGCAGAGTTAACTGCACTGAGAACTAGAAAAGTTGATGTCTGGATCCAAACTTTACCAAAGGTCAAGTAAGTGGGCTCAATCTAGGCTCTCCAAAATGCAAGCTCTCCCATACCATTGTATTTTCAACAGCATTTCTCTAAAGTTCAGAGCAGCTCAGATGCCAGGATTGATTTCTGTCCCATTTTTGTTCAGCTACAGTTTATGGATCATTGCTTTAACCTTGGTGTACATTCATGATACTATATAAATAATAACAGTGACAAACTGCAAAAACGTTGTTAGTAATGATATTGTGAGTCAAAGATAAAATACAAAAACTGGGCTTAAACTACAGTATTCTGATCCAAATTGAGACTCTCCACTCTTTCAGTGGTTTTAATTGTCCACACGCACAAAACAAATGGGCAAATTAACTATTGGCTTGCTGTTTCATCCAAGCATGTGTCATCTTGCAAAATGCAAGAAAAAATACAAAGGGGGGAAGTGGTCTACAAGATTTAGCAATTGCAAGTAAGCATGTGCTATTTGAAATTTGCAATTTGTGGTCTAACACTTCAACAGCAATGACCACAGTCAACCAGATATAGACATTATCCCCCCAAAACTATCAGATGTTTGCAATTTCTTTTCAAGATCACACAGCAGTTATAAAACATGCAACAAAAATAAATCTTTAGATATTGTGTATGTAAAAGTACATTGGTTTAATCAATTATCAGTAAGTTGTTTAATTATGTAATATCAGTATTATTTTAAATTTTGTATCATAATTTGCTGATAACTGTTTTGATTTCACATGACAACTTGAATCATATAAAATTCCTCTTTCACCTGATTTTATTTAATGTTAGAAAAAAAGTCTTTTTTCTATTTGGTGAGGTTTCAATGCAGGTACCTGGTGTGGTGTTGGCTTCCATTCCTTTCCAAAGTTATTAAGATGCTCTTGCATGGTGTTTGAATGGTTTTGTTTACCTGGTTTTCACTGGCATAACTCAGCTGTGACACTGATCCCAAGCATTGAGTCTGCATTCAGGGCAGTCTCCTTGGCAAAATCAGCTAATTCAATTGAAAGTGTCTCCAAGAAGATCCACAACTGAAGTATCTGCTTTGTTAGTCCAAAACATGGTGTCTTCCTGCTAAAACCAAGTCTCACTGATACGGCTTGCAGAGGTGGATGGAGTTATGCTTTCCAAAGATAAAGAGTGAGCGTGAGTTCTTCCATTTTTCTGTGAGAATGTAGATATCTTTGAAGGTGGGTAAATGTTCACCTTGTGACAAAATTAGTCAAAATCACACTCACATTTGCGTATTTTTGCCATGGTTTCCAATCCAAAATATAACTTCTGAATTCTCTGAATAACATGTGCAGACATTTTTGAAAAATGAGTTTCCACACATTTGGAATACTTGCAATATATTAAATATTGAACAATATAAAATTATTACTTTCCATTTAATTTCATTTGTCATGCTCTGGATGTTATTGTTACGTACGACACACTGTCCTATATTATTAACATTTCATATATATGATCTAATATGCACAGCACTTCCATTTCTGAGAAGTGAGTTATTCAGAAAAAAGGTATAATTCAGATGTTATTGCCTAGTGGTGGCCATTTTTTCACTGCTGAGGGCAGCACCACAAAAGACTTTGGCCACTCTCAGCCAAACACTTTTCCTATATTTCAATCTACTTTCAGTTCCCTCTCATGAAATGCTCACTGAAATGATGGAAGGATGTTGTTATTCAATACCATATGGTACTCATGGAAAATTTTTCAGGTATGAATCGAATTCCTCCATTCTTGTCCTTGTGTTTCCACATTCTCTGTCCCTGGGCTTCTTCTAACCCCACAGTTCCCGCTGTTGGAGAACTGAAGTATTTCTTCCTAATTAAAAATGGCTCATGGTGATCAAGATGTGCCTCTTTTGGATGGGCACCCAAATGAAATTCCTGGTCTTCTCTCCTGAATTGCTAGGAGTTCTGGTATTTCTGTATTTTTTCTGAGTAGTTTTTTCTCTCAAGATAGCCTTGAACTACTCACTAGGATCTCTAGAATAGCTCTCAAGATAATGCAAGCCTCTCAGCCAGAAGCAGAGCTGGCAGTCAGCTCAGATAAGTGTAAATGAAATTTTTAATTGTATTTTCATTTCCATCCTTCACATTCACACCTTAGCACTCAGGGCATTCCTGGGCACCGATCCTGAAGTACTTAAATGAATATGTGTTTAAATTATTTTGTGTTGATTTTTATTCTTCCACTCCCTCTCTGCTTAATTTTTTCCATTATTTTAGTGACTTTCAATGCTTCATTCTCCATGCCATGTATACCACTGGGTAAATGATTTTGTACAATTTATTTCTGATCCTGACGTTACACAGGCCACAGATTAAAAGTGCTCCAACAGATATGCTAGGAGACAGGTATGATGTCCTCTGGTGTGGCAGTGAGCACAAAAGGGAGATGTTAACTTTAGTGCTAGCAACACCAGCCTGAAACAGACATAAAACCCTGTGGTCTATTTCCATTTCATTTGTAAAATTTTTGTTCCATTGCGTAGTGATGCACTTCAGTTATGTCTCAACTTACACTGACGGAAGACAAAAGATATTTGGGCTCTAAAACTGTATTTGATCCCATTTTTATAACTTGAAAATAGAGATTTCCTTGCTGTGTAATTCATAAAATAATAAAATTATTCACATTGTAAAGGAGCTCCTGAGGTTTCCAGTTCAGTGTCCTGCTCAGAGCAGAGTTAGATGTGGGGTCAAGTTTCTCAAGACTTTTCCCAGCTGTATCTAGAAAACCTACAAGAATGGAAAGTGCACAGCTTTTTTGGGCAGACTGTTCCAACGCTGGATCATCTTCATGATGATATTTATTTTTTTCATAGTTAGTAAAAAATTACCATGTTTCAGCTTATGGCCATTGTCTTTCATCCTCCCACCACACACTATAATGAGGTGCCTGATCTTCCTGTAGGTATGCGTAGGACACTCTTAGGTCCTCAAAATATTTTCTTTTCCAAGAGGAGCAGCCTCATTTCCCTCAGCTTTTCTCCTAAGTCACATAGTCCAGCCATGACCACCTTGGTGCCTCTCTGCTGTACTCTCTCAAATTTATTGACGTCTTTTAAGCTGGGAGGGACAAAACTGGATGTAGTATTCCAGATGTGGTCTAAAGAGTGCCAAATAAGAGAATAATCACTTCCTTCAACCTTTTGGCTATGCTTCTGTTGGTCCAGCCCAGTATGCTGCAAGCCTTTATCACTGCATTAATTGAGTTCCACTAAGAAGCTTTATGGATTTACGTCCCACCGGCTTGCAGACATCAAATTGCCCTATAGAGGGGTTTACCTCTCCCCATTCATTAGGTAGGGAACCTAAAGGGATGAGCACTTTTTGACTGAACCTAGCTTATGTGATTTGGTCCTATAGGCTTGATAAAATAGGTATTCTGTGAAACATCCTCAGACAAGATTTATAAAATTTAACAAGCACCTGGAAATTGTTGTGTACTACATACTGGTCACTAAGGCAGCAATACAATATGCTAGCTAAGGATATAACTTTGAATAAATATAATTTCAGAACAAACTGCCAAAGAGGAAGACCCCAGTCCAAGCTGAAGGCATGGGAAAATGACACATACAGTAAGTCTTCCTAGTAGAACTAAATTCCTACTAAATAAAAGGTCATAAAAGAATATTCTGATGAAAGACAAGATGAAGAAGGAATCAGTGACACTGTCATTAGGAAAGGAAGGATACAGGATGCCAAGCAACCTCAGACATTGGAGCATCTTAGGTTATTTTTAAATTATGCTGGGATGAGGCTTTTTATTTTTATGCTCTTGTAGATGTATCTGTCATTGAGAACTTAATATTTTTCTTTGTTTAAAATGCCCATTTTTTTCTGTTCTAAACTTGCCTCAGATGTCAGATTATTTTGGAAAAATTTCAAAGGTATGAAGGACAAAACTGTAAGACACCAGTTCAGACAAATCAGATATTTCAGGCAAGACCATTTTGATATTCACAGCCCAAGGAAAGGCTGGGGAATCTTTATTTTCAACCTGTGTACCCTACAGGTGTGACAGAACCATGAAGCTCCAATGAAAAGGCAGAAGTTCCTCCTGGCAGGTGTTATCTCATGTTCCTCTTGGAAGAGCAGAAAGTAATGAGGCAATCCACAACTTGAGGAAAACCCTTCCTTTGAGGAAAACCTATTCATTCTGCAGAGTGCTAAACATTTGTTTGGGATCCTACCTGATGTTCTCCTCTCTGCAGGTCCAAACAGAAGCCTATGGATGTCAGGAACATTCCTATTGTTTCCAGTGGATTGAGAATGGACTTTTCTTAATCCCAAGGTTTTAGAGAAATTATATATATTAGTCTACTGACAAACAGAATATTGCAGGCACCTTTCTGTCAGAAACATACATAAATTGGGAGAATTTTTTTGCTTTTGGTTGATTTAGAGAAGAAAACACTTCAAGGTGGACTGCTCTTTTTTGAAGTTACTTTCTATTTTTCTTGAAACAAGCCAGTCTGCTCAAAAAATTACCTAAGCGTTTTCGATGGCTGGGTTCTGTTATTTTCATAAATGTTTTGAAGAAATGTGATGTTATGTAGCAGTGATATGCTGTCCAATTTAACCGGATTGTGACAGGAGAAACTCCATATGGATTTTCTCCTTTAGCAACTACCAAAAATGAAGTTCCTATGCAATTCTTTCTCCCAGCTAAATTTTCAGAACCATGGTAATGGTACCTATCAGCAGTGATGTTACTTCAAATGCTGCCTTAAGAAAAATAGCACAGTATGAGAGACTGAACAGAGAAGGAGGAGCTGGGTTTTCAGCTTTCATGTCTGTATTTTGTTGGCTGGCTTCAGTTAACACATTAAACTTTGTAATGTCTTCATGTCTTCATTTTTTTGATGGGGATAATTATAAGTTCATCATATCTATGAAGATCTATGAAGATCTGCTAATGAGAGAATGTTTTATCAGTGTAAGGTATTATTGCAACACAGCTGATTAATGGTACTATGCCTGCAGGGAAGGGGGTAGCAGAGTAGGAAGAGGGTGAAAATAGAAACCACATTTTTGTCAGATTCAAGGAGCTAGTGAAGAATGAGGACAAAATGCTACAATGCTTTGTAGAAAACTGAGGATCACAGCTACATCTATCACCATAAATGGCTTGCTTGAATTGCTTGCATTCTCTGTCTGAGCTGCAATATTTCATTCAACTAACCATTCGTTAAACACACATCCTGAAAGCAAATAACTTCAATGTAAATAATTTGTGAAGCATTGTTCCATCTGTTGAAAATGTGCAGTAGTAGTTTCAACCCTTGTCTAAACCAGGAAAGCTACTTTCAGGCAAGTTTGGGAGGCAAATGAACTGTCTGGCTGCTTTTCTTGGCAACATCTCTTATTAGTGGGAGGTGGCAGTAAAGAGAACATGAGGAAGACTGAAAGTGTTTACTTAAAACTTTAGCCAAATGGCTAGGGAGAGTTAAGATAAATCATAACTGTCAATGATGACAACTTTAGACTGCTACTAGTTCACTCCTGTTTATGCAGTTTTAAATGTTGCACTTAGAAATGTTTTGGAGCAGACTGATCTTTTATTGACAGATGCCATAAGTTGTTTAGATGTAAATATTTTGGTCTTGGTTCTAACAGTGACATGGAAGATTTGCAGGAAGAAGTCTGTAAAGCTTCACACAACACTTGAGAGATAATATTTTTAAGAGTGTCTCCAAAGTATGCATCTGTGACTCATATTTCCCCAAAGAATAAGGTCCATAGATCAATGCAGGCTTATTACACTTTCTCACACAAAGAAAGCCAAAATAAAATGTTATGGCTAATGACCATGTGGGATTATTTGACCATGTGGGATTATTGAACTGAGTCAGGTTTTTTTCTCCTCTTTTCCCACTCTTGTCTTGAGTACCTTTACCTCACCCTTATTATTTTTTTTTCCTTTTGGATGGTGGCTTGCATGCTAATATTTAAATAGCAGTTTAGATGTCACACTAAGCTAGCACAAAACTCGTAGTTCAGCCAGTAACCTCAAGATTTTTTCTTCAATTACTGATTCGTGCTCACCAAAGCCACAAAATACAGTACTACAGGAAAGATCAGGGTGAATTGATCAGGGATTTAGATCAATTTATATTTTGCTTTTAAGTGTTGCAGCTGCTGCTTCTTACTCAAAGTAAGAAGCACATCTAGACGCTCTTTTGTTTATATAGTTCTATAATATTTTCTTTGTAGACTCTAATATTGCAGTACTAGTTCCAGGAGGAAAAATAGCCCAAGAATTAGAACAATCTAACCCTGGTTTGAAATTCCTTCTCTGTTTAGAAATGGAAGTATCACTAAGAGACATGCCCTCCAAATAATTGCAGTATGGACAATAACATTTTTAAAAAGGGGGTTTAATACAGTGGTACTTCACCTTTTGTTGTTCATGTACTCCTATTTGGATGTATCTCCTCGGAGAAGTTTACTACCATGGATAAGGATCATGTGAACATAGATAGGTTATTTCCCAGTTCTGTATGTTCTGTTGCTTGATATTGAATCAAGGCACCCATCAGCTCACTGGAGCTCACCCAGCTCAGGTGTTGTGGATGTGACTGCCAGAGTGGCTCCTGGATTATCAGACAGGAAAGTTTCCTTAAGGGGAATCTAGAGAACTATCATATTTCTGATAAAGAGCTAAACTGTGTATTATGTACTGCACTGATGATGGATTTAATTATTTTGCCTCAACAGGGGCATTCTACACGTGCAGACCACCAAAACCCTTATCATAGGATCCATGCAGAACCCAAGAGACAAGTAAGGGAGAGAAAAGAAGGCTCCTGCATATGACTGATTTCTCCTCAATGATTCCTAAAGTAGCTTAAGATGGATTGTACACTAGAAAAGCCTATTTCTCAGTAGAACAGAAACAATAGATAGATAGAAACAATCTAAGGTGACTAGACCAGATAAAACATCTTCAGTAAGTGTAGTCTTTCGAACTTCATTGTGAATTCAATTATCCTATTTTTGATACAGCAGATTGCCTAAGATCCCTGCAAAGGTCTAGGAGGCGTGACACAAAAACTACAAGATCCTTCTGCAGGGAATTTTATCTGGAGGTCAACTGAGGGCATCCTGAATGTTCTCAAATGGCACTGAAAACCTACATCTTGCAACTGAATTGAGCCTTCTAAGCAAAACCAACATCCTTTATTTAATAAAGGACCCTCTGCTGGCTTCTGAGAGATAACAAGAGTGTATATTCTGGCTTAGCTTGACTTGACACATTAATGAAACTGATTTAACAAAACAAAAGTTTATTCTGACCATCATGTCTGCAGCTAGTTTATAATAAGAGGAAATCTGCTGAATTTGTAAGTAGTTACAACGGTTCCAAAAACCAGAGATGTAACTGTTAGTCATTCTTTACCTCAGCTTTGAAGTAAAAACAAAGCCCAAAGAACCTGACACTTCCAAAGTTAAAACATGAAAAATACGTAAGTATTTTTAAAATGAACTCTGTGAAGGGATTTTTAAGAATAGAAATTTTCCACCTATATGCATTTGGAAAACTGAATTTTTCCAATATTCTTCAAAACTTGGCTTCATATTTAGTCACTGAGATTCACAAAGTAACCATTAAAAACATTATAAAAATATTTTTTATCCCAGAAAGAGCTCACTTCATAAATGATGGCAAAAAAAAAATCATTACAAAATTTAGAAATCCAAGTTGGGATGAAAACTCATTCAATTCATGGCATAGAGGTCCTCTGAAAACAAAAAATAGCCTATGATATTTCAACTATCTTTCAAAGGTTTTATACATTACTGAGCACACTTTGAAAACTTCTGCTGTAAAAACTTTATTGGCTTCATGATATTCAATATAAATCTGCAAAGATGAATCTGTGCAAACTTTACGGAGCAGTAGTGGAAATCTTTGAGGAACTGTGGAGCATTAAATAGAAGTCTGAGGGGAAAAAAAAGGCACTAGGATTCATGAAGCACTTGGGGTTGCTTGCAGTAGAGTACTGGAAAGCTTGTTTTATTCAGTTAACATACCACAAACGAAATGAATGGATAATACAGTACAGCTCTGCACAAAGTTGAAAAGGGCATTCTCAAGGAACTGCAGTCCCATCACTGTGGTATTTAATACAAAGTATAGTAAAGAACACATTATAAAAGTAAATACATAGTGCTAAACTAACAGAGATAACAAGAATGATTTAGAAAGAAAAGGTCTTGGCTAACTTGATGCTTCAGGAGGCTGCAGACAAAGCTGATAAAACACAGTATAATTTATTTAGATCTTCAGAACATTTTGACAAAGTTCCATACTACTGGTCTCTGCTTAAGCTAAAAGTTGCCAGGATCTAGGAAAGTACATGGGAGTGGATAAAGTGTTGATGGAAAAACAGAAAACAGAGAAGTTATGTTAGATTGTGGAAAACTAGATTTACTGGGGCCCGACAGGGGTCAAAATTTAGGCCTCTACTGTTCATGATCTATAAAAATGATATAGGCTAGTAAAATACGCTGACAGCACAATGTGGAAGGAGCCGTGAACCTACAACGTAAAGCTAGAAAAATTCAAAAGTGTTTTTTGCTTAGCTTGCTTGTTTTCATTGCTCAAAAAGCACTAATAATCTCCTTTGCTCTAGCTCGTCAACACAAATGCATTTTAAGAATGCCTAAGCTATAAGGTAAATAAAGACAGACCAGAGGGGAAAAAAAAGGCTTTTGGCTCATATGCAAATACTACATCAGTGTGCCTTAAAGTCCTGCATTGCTTGGGGTGATGCCAAAAACAAAAGATATAACTTCAGGTATGACATGAGTGAATTCTCTGGTTTTATGCCCTTGTTCTTAAAGAGTTCGTGACTCAGTAGTGTTAATAAAGGAGTGGCAAAGAGAGCTTCGCGGTTATAGAGAACTCAGTGAGAAAAAGAAAAATCAAAATTGTGTTACTGTTTCATCAGCATTCTTTCATGATCCCTTAATAATTTTAAGACTTATTTAGGCTTGATTTCAGTGGTAGACTATTAACAATAGTTTTGCAAAAGGTGGGCTGATTGCTACTACTGGTTGTACCCCATCATGCAAAGTATTCGGATGAGATACACTTACATGGAATTAATGACACAGATTTCCCTGTCCTCACAGGCACAAGAATATGTTTTGTGAAATGATAATGACAACCCTTTCTTTCTCCAATGCATAAATGGTTTAGATTTTTGTATCTTTGGGGTATGGATCATCTCTTCTGGAACAAATATTTTTGTTAAAGTTAGGGGAGATCCCTACATTTGTAGATCCATAAAGTTTGGTCCAGGATTCTGATTCTTCTAGTTGAAAAATGGAAGGTCTTTAGAGAAAGGACTTGGAAACCGTGCTGGCATTGGTGGTTTCTGCATTTTTGTAATAAATGTTATACTGTTGTCTGTAGCTGAGTTACCAGGTAATAAATTACATTTATTAATAAAATATTCATAGCAAAATGAGAATCCATCTAGCAAATAGATTGTAAATTGAAATGTATCAGGGACTGTACACAAGTTTTTATTTGAAATAGCTTTGAATGAAGAACCTAGATTTTCCCTGTAGCCTTTATTTTTTTGTTATTTTCTGAAAAGCAGATGTTTTCCTAATAGCAAATGCTGGTTTTCAATACTGGGGTACTATAGGATATTTTTCACAAGTTTCCACACTCTGTGTGGCTTCTCAAACTGTCATGGGTTGCAAAATCCTCCAGTTGTGTGAGTGATCCCATTGAATACAACAGTATTTGACATCCTGGAGAGGAACCCAACCTATATATGAGAAGAAGAATATATGGCAATGATTGAATATTTTAGCACTGAAGCATTTAAAATTGCAACCAAAACATGCTAGGCATGTTTTTGATTAAATATTCTTGTTGGAAAAAACATTTTCTGACTACTCTATACCTAAGTCTCTGCTGAAATTCATCTGACTATTAATGTTCCTAGGTAAGCATCAGGGAGCAGCATCTTCCATATTCAAATTAAGAAACCTATCTACAACCCAAAGTAAATGCAGTTTTCTTAGACTAATATGCTGACATTCAATAAAATAGAATATGGCAATATGCAAACAAAAATGTGAAAAACAAATCTTAAAACCTTATTTGATCAGCTAGTACACAGCTACATTGTTGTTAGACTTACTAGTATGGGTGAGGCCTACTGGTTAGACCTGCATAACTTCTGTCTGCTAAATGTAACTCTGTGTGTCTCCACTCACATTACGGTTTTCCAGTGCTCAAGCCAGTATCACCCTACATTTTATCCCTACAGAGGTAACTCACAGGAACACAACTTTCTCATGTACTCACAGTCAGTAATATCTTGGTTAAGTAGTCCCAAGACAATGGAAACATCAGAGAGGAGAAGTCTATTATTTAGCTAATAGTGACTAGAAATTTGTAGAACTACTTCTCAATAAATGCAGTATTAAAAATATATGTTTAAAGAATTCACTTTAGATGAGAATTATTAATTTCCTCAGCCCAGCTATGGTTCTCTCTGAAATACTGTGCTGAAGTAATGTGTATGATATTTTCAAATGAGAAGCATACATTTTAGATTGCAAAATACCACAACAAAGAGCTATCTAATAATATTTTTACTGGGTATGGAGAACAGAAAAAGATTCAGACCATGATTAGCAGAGCCAAATCCAGATCCAGAAAGAGAATCAAATAAGGTTCTAATTATATTTAAAAGACTCAATATTATCTTGTAAAAGCTTGTGATGAAGGAGAAACAGCACAAACAGAAAAGACAGCAAGCCCATCAGGTGTCATAGATGCCAAATCTTTCAATGTCTTAATGGCATCCAAAATGAATCTATTTTTAATAGACATTTTTTCTCCTCATATTAAAGACGCTTAACTCGGTGCTCTTGAGGTAGCGAAAGCGTCCTTTATGTGAGCAAAATCGCTGCCCAGAAAAGTTGCAATGGTTTTATAACTCTCCCAAAGGACAGAGTTCCTGCTACCGCAGATAACCTGTTTCTGCTGGCTCCTCTAGAAATGAGAGTTACCCCAGGTGTCGTGTTCTAGCATCGGCTAGAATGAAAGGCTACACAGAGGGCTCTTCTTCGCAATAACAGCCCATTTATTACAAATCCAGTGATGTGTTATGAGGGTGCAGGGAGTCCAGAGACATCCAGGTGGCTGGAGTAAGCCAGAAGAAAGAGACTGAGGAAGCCCTGCACGGGCCTTTTAGAGAGAGGTGGGACCAGGGAACACCCAGTGGGAAACCGCGTAGTTCAAAGTGACCAGTGGAGGGGAGAGCTTCCCAGGGCATAGCCATGTATGGGACTAAGGTATGGATACAGGTAACACAAGGCAAATATGGGGTTTCACCACAACTCAGGCGGGGAGTTCAGATATTGGAGTGAGAAAGCTGAGGGCTTTGCCTGGGCTTTCTTCCCACCAGATCTGAAGCTCAAAAGCAGCAGCTTCTGCCAAGTACGCTGCTACATCATATAACTGCCAATATTTTGGGGTAAGAGAGGCACGTTCTTTTCTGAACTGAACACAGAAGGACAGCTGAGGTGTATGTGAATTACATTACTTTGGATGATAAAAAGCTAATATTGGTGAAAAGATTGGCCAGCTGGATCCATTAGCTTTATAACAATGGATAAATTCTTGCATCCTTAATTGGCATGATGGTCCAAATGAATATTTCTGAAACCTTTTCTACTAAAAGCCAAGAACCCTAGTTTTTTAATTCCACAAATCAGCATAAGGTTTCAGACTCTGGTCTGGGATCCGTTAGCCTAACATAGTCTCAGGAAAGCC
The DNA here is from genome assembly GCA_013398175.1 of Climacteris rufus. Classification (NCBI taxonomy): domain Eukaryota; kingdom Metazoa; phylum Chordata; class Aves; order Passeriformes; family Climacteridae; genus Climacteris; species Climacteris rufus. The sequence continues at coordinate 217,319 of VZRZ01001003.1, forward strand.
TGATATTTTTATTTCATTGCAAGAATAATAACTAGAACCTCTGGAATAACTAGAGCAACAAATCAGAATATTGGACATGCAAAGGCTTATTAATGTCTGAAACTGAGGCTTTACATCTCAGACCTAACATGGGACCCATGTGCCAAACGGGTTTTGTGGGTTTATAGCTATATCTATTGGTCTAAGAAAAGGTAATCTATAAATCTTACCTTGCTTATATTCTGTGATGCATTCATTAATATTAATTTGTCCCAATCCATTCAAATCTGGTTTTTATCACATCTGTTATTGTCACTCATATCTAGCAAAGATGTCATATTTGAAAAAGTAATCCAAGTGTGTATCTGCAGGATCTTCCTCTTATGCAACATTTCTTCTCCATTACTTTAATGGTTTTTATCTTCTTCAAGAAAGCTCAGGGTGCCACAAAACTCGGCAGTGGGAGGAATGATGTAATATATATTATATAATTTGAATTTTTGAGGGAGTGGATGGGTCAAGGATACTCAGATTCTCACAGGCTTAAGCCTTAAGTTTGAACAAATCTGCTTTATGTTTCATTTTATAGGATTTGCAATTTTCTTTTGACATATTAAGAATGCAGAAGGAAACCTGTGTAACTGTTTAAAGGAGAACAATAAGAAGGGAATAAACTTGCTCTCAAGAGCAAAAATTGAGTTATACACAATCTCTCTGCCAAATCAAAGCAATCTTTCTTATTCTTGTCAAGCTTTCTTCTCTGCAGCCGTGTTTTTGAGCCCCTCTTCCTATGCTGCCTAATTGCTTCCTAAGCAATTTTTTTCTTTTCCTTGGTATGAAATAGCTCCATATTTCAATGTCACTTCTTCTGTTACACGGGAGAGTTTGTTCTACTGGTGGGACCCTCTCCCGAAGGAACACTTCTGCCACAATTTTGATGATGACAAAATGTATTAATTTAACCTGGAGGTAGATAGACCAGAAACTCTTAACTTTTAACTAATAAACATACTTATTAGTTTAGAACCACTTAGGTGGTAAGTCCCTTTCTTCCACCAGTGAAATTAAATAATAACTGGTCAAAGAAAGGACTTGGAAAAAATTTGTCCACCAAGCTGAAAGCCTCACTCAGATGCTGTAATAGTATCTTTTCAACCAATTCATATGTGATTCTTTCACCTTAATAACAATAGGGAGAAAAATAGAAGAGTTATATATTTTGTTTGAAAACACCTTTAAATATTTCAAGAAGGAATGGTAGTTAGTTGAAACCTAAGATCATAAAACAATAATACTGCACAATAATTAGTGACTGATGTCTTAGAGATGAAATTTCTTCAATTACATAAAACTTAAATAGTAAGATATTTTACTTTGTCCACCTCTTGTCTTCCACCTGAGCAGAGAATTTTCTCAAGTGAGACCTAATTCTGTCTTTATGCATTACCTGATTTTCACAGAGCTCAGACTGGAGTGAATACTTTGGTATACAACTAGATGGCAAATGTATGCCTAAAGATAACAATGGTACACCATTACCCTAAAAAACTATAGATCCTACACCAGCATGTCCCCTCCACCCATTAAAAATTGGCATTAAATACCCTTAACTAACCTCCTCAGGTGAATCACTGGATCTGTATTCAGTCTAAGGAACCTGTCATAGGTGCTCGGCTCTGTAGGTTAAAACTAAAATTAACTGAGAATCCAGTCCTGGGACAGCTGAGATAATTATTCCTCTACAGCAAGGCTGTAGAAAATGGATAAGAATAGCAGTCCCTGTTCTCCACAAAGAAAGCCCTTCAGCTGTCTGTTGAGACTAGTCTCAATCTCATGAGTTTGGAGATGCTCATATTTATCTTATATATGTAAACAGACATACTGAGGCCAACCTGGTTTTAGGCAGTGTCATGACAGAGGTAATAGATTTCTGATGTTACTAACTCAAAGATTAAAATAACAGCCTAAATATGTACCATACTCTTCCCTTTAGGAATCTAACCTGAGTTCAGTAACCAAAATTTATGAGTGTAAATTCAGTGTCTGGTCACAAGAAAAAGTAGGGTTCACCCCCAGGAGAATTCACAGTAATAACTTAGATGGATGAAGTTAAGGTAGAGTGAATGTCACCTCTTGAAGCAAAACACAGTCCTTTATGGAGCATTTAAGACATTCAATCCTTCTTAAAGAATAGTAAAACAGAAATATGAGCTGTTAAAGGAATTGTTTATTTATTTGAGTCTGACAATAGATTTTTTCAAGTGCATGTATTTCTTAAACTGTGACAGTAGAGACAGGTTATCTTATAGCATAGCAGAAATCACAAGTCTTCCTTTCCTAAGAAAAACACCTGTATGATCTGATGACTTACAATAGCCCTAGTGATGTTGGGATTCATAAGTCATCATCTATTATTTCTGATCGCTTGAGCATACAAACATGCAAGGAATATATTAGAGTGATATATCTTTTTAAATCAGTGTCATGAGATAAATATCACACTATTTTCCATTATACAGTTATATGGTCTGGTGTAATATCCAGCAGCAAATGTTTTTATTTATTCTGTAATGTAACCTCTAGAATCTTTTCAGATATCTGTGTATAACATGAAACAGTTCTACCCAAGTAAAATTTTACCTCAAGCTTGCCCATCTTCTAAACATTTCCTACAGACTTCATGACCATACAAAATCAATTTAAATTCTTGTGTGGGCTTAGGATCCAACTTAAATTCTTGTGTGCGCTTAGGATCCAATAGGAGTCAGTTCAGAGAAGCTGATGTGTTATAGCTTGATCCTCTGGTCTTGACTTGCAAAAGGGCAGAAAAATGTGCCCTTTAAGACAGTATTTACTTGAAAGCAGTTTCAGCTTGTATTAGCAGCACTTAAAGAGTGTAGTCAACAGTACTAAATTTTTTTCTATCAATTGATTGCATTTAATCAACTGAAAACAAATGTTCTCAGTATATCTTCATTTGGCAAGGTTATAGGAGTTTTACTATCTTAATAACATAGACTAAAAAAATACATAATGACATTGAAGGAAAGATCACAACAGTTAAGATCTATGAGCTTCTCTTTCTAGCCTAGGACCCAAACTTTTTTCTTGGGCTTGGCTTAGTAATATAAGCTAAGAGATGGCTTGTGTGCTTTATGATGTAAATATTTCTTGTGAAGATAAAATACTGTGAATAGCTGCAGAAGCACCATGTGTTCATCCTTCTTGGAAAATATTCTGGAATTGTGTGTAAATGCTTCACTCTCGTCCAAACGCATTGCAATCTGTGTCTTTTTTATTCTGTATTGATGTGTATTATTTGTCATCCATTTAGCATTCTTAGAGCTCCTCACTGTGCTTTGTTTTAATTTTATAAAGGCCAAACTCACTAATTCTTGATCATATGACAGTTTTTGCTTGTTTGGGATTTTTCTGCACTTATGAGACTTATGGTATAACCATTCACTCTGTTGACACCTGTGGTATAGGCAATGACGCTCACAAAATAAACAAGAAAAGATAATTCTCCTCCCTGGTAAGTACATATTATTGAATCATTATTAGAAAGGGGTCATGTTTGTTGAAACTTGAAGCCCAGAACACATTCAGGACCCATTCCAATTTTTCTCCACTGCCCCTGGGGTCAGTTTGGACTCATATCCCATACTACATTGCAGTATGCAATATCAGATATTTGCACTTTTGGAAAGGTCACCGAGCTGTCATACAACTTTGCAACAACAGAAGATGCAGCAGAAATGGTTGGGCCATGTATAATATGAGGAAACAGCCATTCTGAAAATAAGCATGAGTTATGGTGAGCCTTGAAGTGCAGAGAGACTTGAGGTTTTCTCTTCATGATGCTGGCTGAGTTACCTCAAAGATTTCTTTGATAGTACTCCAATGTGTGCAGCCAGTGAATTTTGCTTCAAGCTGTCTTTGAAGGCTTCTTCCTACTTGGATCAAGATGTCAAAATGTCTTCAGTTCCTTTGACTCAGCTCCTGATTTAAGCAGTCCTTGGCATATCTCCAGAATGAGATTAACTCCTTCTTCTTTTTTGACTGTATTTTGCACAGTTACCAGTACCTGGGGCACTCCTTCTACTTATAAAGGGCAACGTGCTAATATAGTGAAAACATCAGGAAGTCAGCTTCACTGACAGCTGGATTTTACTGGATTCTGTACGTGCTGACATCAAATTCAAAAACTAATTTTCACTTCTCTAACTTCAAGTCAGAATTCTTATTAGACCTGCAGTTTAGAGAAAACTCTAGACATGAAATGAGTCAAAGATGCCCTTGTGTCCTGTCTTCTCAAGAAAACTTCACGGTAGCATCCTGCCTAATTGTCTCACACAGCCAGAGTCCCTCTCACTCTCTTCCTGAAGCCTTGACAGGTGAGTGAAGCTACATCCTGGTCCCATCTCCGTCACAAAAGTACTCCTTTTCACAAGATAAGCACAGAATATAACACAAAGGTAAACTCCTGGATCAGCAGACTGTCATCAGCCACCATGTCTACAACCCGATCACACTTACCAAACTCTGTTTTGAAAATAAGTGAATGTGCTGTCCCCCTGGACTCTTACTGAAATGTAATACATGAAGAGGTGAGGGAAGAATGCCTTAATTAGACTCCTAATTCACTTTGATTTTGCATATCTTCCCCTCTGGACAAATCCTGTAGGACAGAACAAATGCCCCAATTTAGAGGAAAGATTGTAAAAAGAGGGTTTTTCAAAACCTCAGGGTTACTCACTGAGGGGATTTCTCTTTCTCCCGCTGACCGAACACTGCACTAGAATGCCATTGTATGCTACTGTAAATGCTGCTTTCCAGATGAGATACAAAATCAGACTTTTACCAGCTATGGTCATTAACACAGCCTTGTCACTGCTTGAAGGTTAATTCCAGTTTGGACAGTTCCATTCCTTTTGGGTATGGGGTAAATTAAACCAGTCTCAAACTAGGATTATTCTGTGCTGATACGTTTATTTTATGTTTCATGTCACAAATAAAACAAGATAAAATATAGTCTTAAATAGTTTTTGAAACATGATACCATCAATAGGTTTCTTGGGAAGTCCTCAGGGGAATATCTCTTTAGACAAAGCCTTGCTGGGGACAAAGATTGCAAAGAAATTTATCCTAGAGAAAAAGGTTTTGTTATCTCTGTCTTTCTGAGATACCCAGAATGTTTCCAGTTATGAATATATCGATGGAACAAAATATTTTTTGGGATCTTGATAAGCACACCCCTTTAAGAAACTTGGTCTATGTGTTTTCTCAGTTACTCTGATTCTACTTTGCTTTCCTAAAATATCTCTTATCATGTGCAGGCAAATTTTGCTTGCACAAAACATCTTGCAGTCCTCCCAGAATGCATTTCAATAGTGAATGAGGGCTCTCTGTATGTTTAAAGCCAGATTCCCTCAGCTACATTTGGAATTTCCTCCCAAACCACAAAAAGAGAAACAACTAACAAATGACATTTATGGCACAATGTATAACACACACCAGATACATATGACATTTTTTATTTGGACTTTCCTAGCTAAACAGAAGCAAACAAATGTTTTATGAAATTCTCTATGGTTGCTATGGTTATTTCTATCTTAATATCCACAGCCAAAACCATTATCTCAGGTCAAGACCTTAGCTCAGTGAATGCCCTTATTTAAACAGTAAGGTCATTAAGGAAAAAAAATAAAGACTAAAAGACACAATAATATTTAATAATAATTGCTGTATTCTTGGCTGAATTGCTCTGCAGCTGAACACCATGCTTCTGCTCCCAGTACTCTTTTTCTCTAACCTTCCAGAACAATGAGTGTATCAGTTCCAGATACACTCCTCGTGTGGAAATTTGCACTCTAGCTGTTCTGGTTTTCAAGAACTTTTGACCCAGGTTCTACCTGAAACTGCACTGCCTTTTTTCTCTATTTAAATATTTGCAGACATTAGAGACAACAAATTTTGTACTCAGAAACTGCCTTGTACAGGCAGTGCAAAATGGAAACCAGGAAAAAAAGGACATTTATAAATATATACAGGTAGGTTTCCATATAATCAAGGTACTTCTGCCACAATTCGTATCATGTCTTGCAGTTCACATCAAAATCCCTTTTCTGTATTCTAATACAATATCTTATTGCTTGAATGGATATATGGGCTAAAATTTTTAGACTGGCTTAAAATCAGTTAAAATTCTGGTGGCGATTTTATTAAGCACTAATTCTAAGTTCTGCTAATTGGTTAAACACTAAGTTAAATTTATCTGTTCAAAACCAATCAAGAATATGTTCTGAAGTTCCTACCAGGGTCTTCTTAGTATTTTGTGCCTAAAAGTACTCCAGAAAAAACTTTATTTGTATAATAAAAAATTAGTCATAATACAGTTGCCACTTGCACCAAAGGCAATTATTTTAGTTGGAAAAGTAAAGGAATGGACCTGTAACCAAAATCCAGTTAAATAAACTTCTTAATATAGGGAAATTCCCTTTCTGCCACTTTGATATCAGCCATATGTTTGATGGTTTGTTGTACCTGAAAAAGAAAAATATCAGGAAAATTAAGAGAGGTGAGTTTGCAACTAGCTGATATACAAGCTCTAAAAGAGTACTGGGGAATAGAAAGGGGTTTTTATTAATTCATTTTAAAGGAAAAAGACAAATTAGGAACAGATAGTGCAAAACAATTTAATCCTACATGGTGCAATCTCTCAGCGAGTCCATCTTCTTCATATGTCACTTGAATGAAGCAGAGCCTTTGTGTGAAAGAGTTTCCAAGGCGAGAAGCAGAGACTCAAGGAGGAGTAACACTTGTGTTCAAACTGAATCCAGTGGCATTTCAGGGAAAAGAAAAAACATAAAGCACAGTTTTGGCAGTGATTAAGAAAATAATAACCCCAGCCCCAAGTCACGACACATGCTTCCCATATGTTTGCCCTGGGTATCTGCCAGATACGGCAGGATCTGGTGACATAGCTGTAGAGCAATTCAAGACCTGAAGAAGCCTTCCTGCTCTTGATAGGGTTGGGGTGGGGTAGGGTAGGGCATTGAAATCGGTGCCTGCATCTTTGATTTCCCACTGAAAGAAGCTTTAAATGAAGCTGGCAAAAAGAACTCCCAACAGCATTCTGTCAGAAAGAGTACTTCTGGTAAAGTTGAAAAAGTGGTGGAAAAAATTTCCTCTTCCCTGAAAATTTGCCTTAAAAAGATAGAAAAAGGGAGAGTCTACTTCAGCATGTTCATTCGGCTTTCGAGTGCACTTTTGAAACCAATCCGCCATTTGTTCCCGCTTACTACACTCCGGTTCACATCACGGAGCGGTCTCTAAGCGAGTGAACTGGATTCCTTTCAGATTAAACTCAACTGGAAGATGTGCTCCAGAAGCACAGCTAATGTACTCCAAACAGTTACGAATGTTTAAGCCATGGGAACAGACTGAAGCGAGTGTGAATCAAAACCCCCAAAAGCGTGTCTAGTACAGATGTCAGGTCCTCAACACCAACAGCTTCTCACTGCAGACCCGCTCCTGGGCTGCACGACTTGCTCATGTGGACACAGCCAGAGCCTCCCACTACAGCTTTCCAGAACAAGCTGTTTTGATTTTAGAGTGACTCTTTTCTTGATTTGTTTTTAATATATAGTATATTATATAATACAAAACTCAAAACTGTAATACAATGCTTTGACTGACCTCAAACCATTCTCATTGTCTTCCGTGGAGTCCTTTGAAATAACTACGTTTCTTTCCAAATGTGAATGAGGACAAATTGTGAAATCTGAAAATCCTTTGTGATTCTAAATTCCTATATTCCATACAGCTGCACAAGAGACCTGGATTTCCCTGTAAATGAATGCCTTTGTACTTTAAAACTCTGAAACATTCAGGCCCTGTTCGGTCTGATGATCAGAGTGCTGTGTGCAATTATAAATGGGAAGAAACTGCTCTTCCCTCTGGTATTCCCTACAGGACAGACTATACTTTATAGATTTCCTCACCTCTCCAGCTCCCAATCTGTCCTGTTCCCATAGAACAAGTAGCTTCTTCACAGTTAAATTTTGCAGCTTACTGCCTATAAGCTGGAAGTCTGAGCTGAGTATCTATAAAGGGAAATGCCTGTCTTACACCTAAAAGAGATGACTACTTCAACCATGAACCCAGCTCTTCAGTAGGCAGCATGTTCCCAAAACTGCCTTAATTAAAAAAAAAGGAAAAAAAAAAAGGTTTCTTACAATGGCAAAAACAATGCTTTAAAGATTTGAGAGTGCTCTAATTGCCAGCATTGCTGTCTCTTTAAGCCAAGGAATGGACCCATGTTCACATCTGGTAGTCAAAACTAAATGGAACCAGCTGAGAGAATACCCTCTAGAAATTAAATTGTACAGAAGATGGCTAAGCCAGAAGGACTTAAGTGAAAGGCTCTTTTTAATAACTCCCTTGCTTTGCACTCATGCCTTTTGTTTACTTAGTTTATTTTTGTAATAAGCAAAAACAAATTAAAATGTCCCAGTTGTTAGCATTTAGTAAAATGTGTCCACTGTGCATTTAGGAGTGCATTTTCCATCCCATTTCACAATCAGGACGTCATTCATGGCCAGCACTACTTCTCTGGAATGTTGGCCTGCAGCTTTATGAATTGATTTTAAAATGTAATGGAAATACACTGTATGTGCACAGTAGCCAACTCATCCAATGTTAATAACTGGGACATTTTCATTAGGTTTTTGTTTATTAAAAAAGGCCTAGTCCTAGGAATAGCCATTTGACTCCTTGTTTTGAAACCGCCTGTAACTGCCTGCTTATGGATCTTTCTTTAGCATGGCTCGGGCCACACGCAGCTTCCTTTGGCTTGTTTCATAAACTGCCAAACCATGCGGAGAGAAGGGATGATGTCTTGCTTTCATTTTGCTAACACACACATACTCTACACAAAGCTTTTGGTCAAGTTGGTAGTTTCTCCCCTTTCTGCCTGAATTTAGAAACCAGATTTTTTACTAAATTGGAATCTGCCCAGTTCAGCCCTTCTTCAACTCCAGAACAGTTCTAACCAAAGTCAATAAAAACTACAAAACTGAGTGTCCAAAGATAGAACCTTGTTGTGCAGATACGTTAGAAAATATTTCATCAAGACCTTTGTAAGATGTTACCATTCATTGGTAATTTAGGTACTTAATCACACAAAATATTAGAGAAGGAAAAATAGCATATTTTGAGCATTTATCACCAATAAGAGACAGATATGTAATCGAAAATAGCAAATGAACCCTTTCAGACTGTATTGTGTAAAGGAAATATAAAGAAAGAAATTTATTACTGATATTCCTTCTGGAAAGGCAGATGATTTTATGTGATACATAATAGTATCATGCCACATTATTCACAGCTTAATTTTCTCTTGAAGAAGAGATACAAGTACTACAACGATGTGGAAAGCTAAATATTCCTGCTGTGAGTTTGATGTGAGCTCCCTCTTCTCTAAATAGGAATAGCATCTTTCAGGGAACCAATGGCTTTTAATGCAATCCTTCCTGATGTTTACACTGTTCATATATTTGTTCCTTGTATTGATGCATAACTTTATAAAACTTCAAGCCACCTAACAAACACATTCCGATTGACTGATATTCACCATCACACATTTTTTTGTACACAGTACATATTGACACTGAGAGAAGATTCCTATTCATATTTTCTCATTATTGTTGATGTTTATTAATAACATTTTTTTGCTGTAAGACATGATGGATATAGGTCATGACTGCCTTGCACTATACCCCTGTACAGACTGGGCAAACATTGCAGTCAGTCTTGTCCTTGTGAACTCAGTTTGGCTGCAAGAAAAGCAGAAAAGTGTTTTGAATGAACAAGTTACTGAGTACTGTGCATTCAACAAAGCAGATCTGTTGTGCTGAATATTCTATCCGGTATTCATAGAATCATAGAGTGGTTTAGGTTGGAAGTGACCTAAAAAACCATCTGATTACAGCCCCTCTGCCATGGACCTTTCACTAGACCAGATTGCTTAAAGACCCATCTAGTGTGGCCTGGAATGCTTCAAGGGATGGGACATCCACAACTTCTCTGGGCAACCTTTTCCAGTTCTTCACCACCCTCTGAGTAGAGATTTTCTTTTTAATATGCAATTGAAACCTACTCTCTTTCAGTTTAAAGTGACTCTCACTTGTCCTATTACCATGTGCTCTTTAAGTTTCACAAACATCCTGGGGCAAAATCTTAGCTCTTTTAAACTAATTTTAACTGGGTTACAGTTAGGACAAAGTAATGGATGGTATAATGATAATAATAATTATTCTTATTGGTGGATTTTAACTGGTGGAAAATTTTATGCATTGCCAAAAAAGTGATAAACATAGACCCCAATAAATAAGAAAATTAGGCTGCAACGGACTTCTTGTTGACACTCTGAGTGTCACAGAAACCTGAACATAGAAGCCTTTCCCTTTATAACATACTGATAGTTGCTCTGAGAATACCCAGGGAACCATACACTTACTTGTTCTTTGGAGAAAGTTTAGATCTGCTTCTTTAAAAAAAAATCCAAACAAACAAAATGACATGTTTCAATCTGGTGGAATGATTTTATAGGAAACCCCAGCTGTGGAACAGCAGCTCTCAACCTCTGGAGACTTTGCAAAAGTTCACTTTGAGCTACCTCACCTCAGGCCTTGCAGTCTTGAGACCAACATAAAGCGAAACCTTTGATGAAGGAAATATAAGTCCAAATCTCTCAACCACAACTCCACTCTCCCAATGGTGCTGTGCAGGATGATGCAAAGCAGAAAATAACACAAGTTCCCAGTCCAAGAGGGAGCAGAGTTATAAAACAGGACTCTAATTAATCTTGCTTGCAACAGTGCTTGAAGCATAGTGTTGCATACATATATAGTGGACAAATCTCCTTGCCCTACAGGCAAAGACTTGCAGGAGGCAGGATGTACTGCTGAGGGAAGACAAGCACCTATCACATGCTCATGTTGCTGGTGACGCTTGTTGCTGCTTAAAGCAGAATACTTGCCCTAGTGACCTTGCAGTCTTAATGAGATTAATTCCCTTGGGCTGAAAATGGGGGATTTGCAATATTTAAGCATTGTTCTATCCTTTTCTTCTTTGAAAAGACTACAGATATCTCAGAACTCTTCTCTGTCCTATTTCTTACTATTGCTGTGGCTCTATGCTGGCAAAAAACAGTGCTTCAGCCTCTCATTGTGATCCTGTGCCAAGTACAGCAATATGAAGGAAGCATCAACATAATCAGCACAATGTAGTGTCTCTGAGCCAGCAGGGATATGTCACAGCTTTATGTAGAATTCCCTATCTTTTTATTTTATTATAGAAACCACAGACTGGGATATTATGGGTCACTCAAAGGTCATGTTACAAAATGTAGCTTCTTTATGGGAAGATGAGCCCCTTTTTAGTATGCCATTAGATTATTTTCCTTCTCTCAGTTGACTGCATGAAGGTGCAGAATGAATGTTTGTTTTCTGAATTCCTTAAAAATCGTCTCTTCTTCCTGTACTTTTTCTCTTCGTTACCTGTTTGAAAAGAGGAACTTCTGCAGTTTAGACAAAAATTTATCTCCCCAGCCCCACCAATGTAGCAGTCTTAGGCTGCCCTATTAACCAGCAACCCCAGTGGAAAACAGGACTTGGACTCCTATGTGCCTAAATCACATGCATATATCAGATTCGTGCTTCCAAGTCATGCTTGTATGTGTGAAACTTTTATACTTACTGTAACATTTAAATTCCATTAGAAAGGATTTCTTACCTGAATAGTTCCCTGTTGCTTGTCTCTCAAGAACACTCATGCTCTAATACTGCACGAAACAGTACCCACAGAGTCTCTTGTCTTCGCCAAAAGCCAGTGGAATTTAGTTATTGGAATTTCTTGTGCTCATAGGACACTTTGTTCAAGACCTGGAGCTACAATCACCAGGGTCTGAACCACCGACCAGGATTTCTGTCTCAGCTACACATTTTCCAGTCAAAGTCAGAGACACCATGATATTCTGTGTTTCTGAGCTAATGATGGACAACATACTCCCACCACTGCAATGCTGTGGTTCTAATTTTACATTGTGTGAAATTATGCAACTACTTATATCTAGAGAATGAGGAGAGGCTGAGGGAGCAGGGATTGTTTGTTCCGGAGAAAAGGGGTCTCAGTGAAGACATTGCTGCTTTCCACAACTCCCTGAAAGGCAGTTATAGTGGAGTGGGTGTCAGCCTCTTCTTCCAAGTAACAAGTGACAGGACTAGAGGAAATGGACTCAACTTGCACCAGGGGAGGTTTATTTTGGATTTTAGGAAAAAATTCTGAACCAAAAGGACTGTCCAACATTGAAAAGGATGTGCAGGGAAGTGGTGGAGTCACTAACCTAGAGGTATTTAAAAGACATGTACATGTGATGCTTAGGGCCATTGTTTAGAGGTGGATATGGTAGTTTCAGGTTTGCACTTGGACTCAATGATCTTAAGGAATTTTTCAAATCTAAATGGTTCTATGATTCTACTTGTGTCTATATCACTCATACTTCTCTTGACACCACATTATTACATTGCTCTGCTCTTCTAGGCCCAGTCTTCCCCTCTCCTTTCTGCCCGGACTTGTGGCTTTGCCACTCTCCTTCTTCATTTCTGTTCCTCTCTCCAGAGCTGGGACAGTGCTATCTGATTTTTGTTCCAACAGTGCAGAAGAACAGCAATAGTGAGAATTTATCAAGCCCTAGTTGTCTTCACTGGCTTGGTGGGCAAAGACAGAAAAATGGATGCTGTTTAGCTTGAATCCAGGAGTGACTTTGACACAGAGTTCCAGAGCATCAACATAACTAAACTGGTGAAACATGGACTGTGTAAGTGGATGATCACGTAGGCTAAAGATTGGTTGTACCACCACTCAAGCGGTTATGGACAGTGGAACGAGGTCCAGCTGGTTATGGTTACCAGTGGTGTCCCACAGGGACTGATACTGGGCCCAGAATTTTTTAATGCTTTCATTACTGAGCTGCTCATTGTGATGGGGTACATCTTCAGGTAATTTGCAATCTATATCAAATTGGGTGGACAACCAATAGATTGGTGGTCAGAGCTGCCAGTCCAAAAGACTTCAACAGAGAATGTTCTGACTAGACCCTGAAGTAGTTCAAAAAAGGCAAATGAAAAATTCTGCGCTTGGGATGAGTTCACTCTGTGAAACAGTGTAAGCTGGAGGCCAGTTGGAGCGAAAACAGTTTTGCAGAAAAGGACCTGGGGGTCCTGATGGACAGCAGATTGAACATGGACCAGCAGTGCTCATGTGTTCATTCCTTACTGGGAATGGTCCCTGGGTCGTGCTAACTTCTGAACCATGTTTGGACATTGTTTGAGAGAACACTAGTTGGCAAGTGCATTAAACATGCCAAGGGCACCTCATAATATAACCACACAGATGATTATGTGCCAGTGCCTGGGAGTGATCCCTGTCAGCATTTAGTTTATTAGTGCACAGCTAACCTGTAACTCTGCAAGCTGAGAGAGAGGGAGAGTGTCAATATGAGATTCCCGTCCTGCAAGTGGAAACACACAAGTTTTTGTGTGTATTTCAAGGGTATTTCACCCTTGTCCAAAAGGTTTAATGGTAATGCTCACATCATGAGGTACAGTGAGAGCTTACTTGGCAATGGCATCATGGAAAAGACAGCCAAGTAGCAATCTGAACCATGGGGAGCCAATGCTTCTCAAGGTTTCATTTTTGCATCTTTCTCTCTGCTGACTGTAAACATCGAATTCTCCCTTAGCTCTAGTCTATTCCTGTCCCAGGACATTTAGTGTCACTTTGTTTTAGTTCAACCTACAAATCACATGTGGATGGTTTTTGAAAAACTTCTTGGTTTGTCCAAAATTTCCAGAAGTGTAATATACTTTTTATTAATGAAAGATTCTGGAACTAGTTTACAGGTATTTACATGTGAGTCATGAATGGCAGCAGTATTGCAGGACCATTCATCAATGATGGATTCCCACCTGGAATTTCTGGATATGGACATTTGCACTGTGAATCTCAGTCATGAGACAGTCAAGGTCTCCCAAACAGACTCAGACTTCACACATTTTTGGAATACACCTAATGTTCTTTTGGGCATCATAGAATTTAGCCTATATATGGCAAAATCTCGTGTCATCTGAGAAATCTCCCTGCTGCCCAGTGCCCCCTCCTACTTTGCCAAAGGAGGTAGCTGGGAAAAGCTCCCCCTTTTGCTCCCCCACAGGTGGGCCTCAGTTTTCCCTTCTTCTGTTCTTGGGAATAAGGCTGCTCTGTTCTGAAGCATATGAATAATCACATGCAAGTGCCCCTAGATTATTACAATATATATTGATTTAAACAGGAATGAGATTAGGTTTACAAGCTACCCCCTCCCTCATCACATATTTGTCACAATTTCCTGCTATTGTTGTAGATTTCTTTTAGGAAACAATAGAAAACTTTGATGTAGAATTAACTGAACCTGTTTTACATATTCAGTTTTTTTTGGCAGTGGTTTTATACTCCTGGCATTGGTCTCAATGCACTACGTACACCGAATGGGAATTTTCAAACATTAATATATACATTTAAACTAAGGAAGAAAATATAAACTCTAAACCCACCTACTGCTTGTATGGCAACATTTAATAGGATGATTTCTTAACATACAGGAGCATGGACTTAATTATAAAAGTACTGTAAATCCACTAGTGCTCTACAGTTGGTTTTACATGCACACACATACACACACATTTATGTGTATACAGAAGCTTCTATAGTGAGTGAGAAAGAACTAAATTTAGGCCAGATGCTTGTCCTCAGAAAATAAGATAAGAAAACTCTGTATGGATGTTAGAAATTGAGATGTTTAGAAAGCTGTTTTATCTCGCAGAAAAGATTGAAATATTGAAATTTCAAAATTCCTTAAGCTTAAAAAAATCAATCCTTTCTTCATGGCTTCCTGCTTTCCTGCATTCCTTCTTGACAGCCTGCTCACCTATGTATCTTCCTGTTTCCCTACCTTCCTATTTTTTTTTCTTCCACTGGAATAATTATAGAAAGATCACAGAAAATAGTACCAAAAGAAAACCAACCAAACAAACAAACAAAAAAACCCACCATCCCTGTTTCTTTCATTTCATATTGACAAAGTGCACAAAACAGTTTATTTCCTAAGGTATTAAGATTAAAAAGTTCTACATATTTTTAGATTAAAAAACATAGATATTCATTCACAGGTTTGTAGTTTTGTCAACTAAATAAAGGAAAAACGAAGATAGGAAAACAAATCAGGTTCCAAGGAGAACTATCAAGAGAAAATTTGCCTTCTCCTCCTTCACTTTTATTAATTGTTTTTTGTTGTTCTTGTGCTTCCTTTAGGAAGATAATTCGAACCACAAAAAAAAAAACCTAGAAAAGACGTTTATAGCTTCTTAGTTTTCTAATTTTTTTTCAGTGGAAAATATCTTTATGAAAGTACTAATTCTGAAGACTGTCATACTAATGTATAATAATGCATTTGCTCCATTCACTCCAACAGTAACCACTTATTCGACACTTCTGCATCAGGATTTTAGCTTTCCTAATAAAGCTTTGTAATAAATAGTGTAAAATGAGTACTAGCACAAATTGGTACAAATCTGAGATTAACTGATGTTTTCTGTCATAGTAATTAATATATTTATTAGAACTTTTATTTAGGATCTTTGAAACTAAAAAAAAAAAAAACAAACAATCCACTCAAAAGCTTACTACAACTGCATTTCTTTTAGAAAAGAGCTAAATTAATGTGGAGTTTGTTAAAGTATATGAATTACTTAAAATAGTTAAGTGTTGCAGATACTGATTACCACCTAGCTGTACAACTCTAAATTAACTTATGCTACTTTATGCTCTAGCCAGGATGTTTTGAAGAAAAAGATCTTGAAGTTAGTTGTGCCAATATCCACTTTTACCTCAGTAGATGTTAAAAATGCAGTGTAGAGAGAAAAATTTTTAGAAAACTGTTTGAAACTGAAATAGAAAAAAAGAGATGTCTAAAATCATATTCCCACATCTTGATAAAGGCTTGCTGTTCTGATCTCACAAAGGGCAGAGAAGGTCTGGAGTATATACAGACAAGGAGATCAAAGATAGTCACATCTATGAATGAGCTGACTGATCTGAATGATGAGCTGAATGAATGATCTATGAATGATCAGTATTTGGGTACAAACTCACTTCCTCAAAACTGCATAAGTTAAAATGATTAGAAGATATATTGCAACTGGTTTTGGGTTTTTTTCCAAACACTCCCCAAAGAAATAATTGAAACAACTGTTGGAATGGTGTTTTTCCCACTTTTTGATTTTTTGAAATGTAATGCACTGAAATTGCATTAAGAAGGGGCCTTATGAGAAAAGGAATATTTTTCCTTTTTCTTTGCTACCAAAAAGCTTTCTTTAAAATGAGGAGTCTTAAAATATTTGCTTTGGAAATACTTTACTTCTTTTAAAAATGATGTAATGTTCCTTATATAATGAAAAATTTTTGCGTCAATTTGTTTCAGGGTTTCACATCTTTGCATATTGCATTATTAAAGCTGGTTAACACCAAAATAAAATTTCACATAAAAGTTTATTCATAATATTCCTTTTCTTGTGCTTTGTTCCTTGTTCTGTTGAGGTGTGTGTGGGGGGGTTGTTGAATGAAAATTGGGTTTGAGGGAAAGAGAAAGGAAAACTAGGCATTTCTACAGAGCAGTGCAGGTCATCCCAAAGCTGGCTTTCAAAATAACACAGACAGTCAGAGGTCGCCACTTCTCCCTGCTGGCTATGAAGGGACCTGGGTGACTAGTCCAGGGGTATGCATCTCAACCACTGATGCCTAAAGGTGAGCTGAGTCCTACTCACTGGTCCTGTGATGCAGGAAAACGAGGGAGCCCAAGCTTACTCTCACACTTGTACCTGTAGCACCACGGTTAAGAAGGACAGAGCAAAACTCTGCAGGGCACTGGTCTAATTGTCTCCATAACAGTTATCAAATCAGAGAATCACAGAACGGCTTGTGTTGGAAGGGACTGAAAAATCATCCAGTTCCAACCCCCCTGCCATGAGCAGGGACATCTTCTGCTAGATCAGTTTGCTCAGAGCCCCATCCAACCTGGCCTTGAACACTTCCAGGGACAGGACATCCGCCCAGCTTCTCCGGGCACAATTTTTCAAAGAGGAACATTCTGCTACACAGGTGTAGAACTTGCACATTGATGATGAAACGTGTTGAAGGTGAGGACCCATCCAGCCTTTTCACAGAGGAAAGTCAGCGGAGCACTCAAGCACAGACTGAATCCAGGCCCGGCACAGGTTAGCCCTGTCTGTAACTGCTCTCTCCGGAACTTGGGATCAGTAACTGTGAGGTGATTTAGCTGGATTGTGTCTCTGTAAAACTATGGAAATGTCACTTTATGAGCCTCTTGTTCCCTGAATGAGCATGCAGCTGACATGCCTTTGAAGTACATGCAGCTGCACATATTTACCCCTTTTCTGCCTGAAATGCAACAGGAGATTTATATTTCTCTGCTAACTCTGTGCTTTTCTTCTCCCACAGCTCTCATCTCTAATTGTTTGGCTATTAATTAATAATATACTGCATAGGATTAGGTAATCAGGAAAATTGGCATCATTTACAGCAGTATTTATTACATTTATCTTTGTTTTTATACTTAAATTTCATGTTTCATTCCAAGGTTTTACAGCCACATTTTTATTTCCATGCCTTTGCTAATGAAGACGGTTTGTGGCCAAAATACAGGATAAAATAAAACTTTATGATCTTAACTGCAAGTTGGTGTAGGGTCGTTAGATTTGGCAGTCAAGCTATTCTTACTTGGAGTTCGATATCCAGTGATTGTTTCCAATTTGATCCACTTGGGCATTAGTAACAATAAATATTAAGCTTTCTTATTTTACAATACTGTAAGTTCCAGGGAAGTGTTAAGATTAAACGTATGTTCAGTTTTGTCTCCCTTGAATTAATTTTATTTTTTCTTTCATTGCTAGTGAAGCTGCCTTCCTGGGGGATAAAGAAGGAAACTTTGATTTCATGGAACAACACCATTTTGAGCTCCACATTCAAACAGAACTGAATCAGATTGGCATGAACATAGCATCTATATAAGAAAATTTGTGCACTTCCAAACTAGGTCTAACAATTCAAGGAGTGACATTAGTTTCCTCAAATAAGCATTGACCCATTACTTCAACATGATATTAGGAAATGAAGAATGATATAATCTTTCAGGGTAGTAAGAATCTGATCACTTGTGTTTTCTAACAGATATCTTTGGACCTTTTTTGTGAAGTAAGGGAGTTTGTTTGGCTTCTTGGCTTCTATGCTTTTCAACCAGTCCCTTCATTTACAGCTTTTTCCTTCCGCTATATAACCACACAGTCTTTCCTCATTTAGATTTAAAGCCTTGGCATTTTCTTTTGATTTTACTACCTTCCTGATATTTAGGATTCATAGCTATAATTTACAAAATTAATATTTGTAAGATCTGATTACTCTGTTTGTTGTCTATTGTACCACTCCCTAGAATTTCACTATCTTGTTCTCAATCAGTCCACAAGAAACACTGGGCAAAATAGCTGTCAGTATTTAGCTGGCTGTCTAAATACAGATGCCATCTCAATGCATAGTAAGAATTAGAGACTTTAAACACAGGAGAGAGTTTTTGTGTGTGTAGGTGCAGCGGTTTTTATATTATTTTCAAACAAAATGTTAGTGACTGTTGAGTTCACATAAATTAGAGCTAGAGCTCAACAACTGCTAACAAAATTCTTTTAAAACCAGAACCACTTCTTCAAAGTCCAGCTCAATTTTCTCTAGTGAGCAGTAATAAAACCAAAATATTGCTTTCCTATGTTACTCCAATACCTGTTATTTTTGTGTGTCCAAATTTAGAAAACTTACTCTAAGAAAGTATGTGGATTTACTAGTAAGGTGACATTTTTTATTCTGAAATATCTGCTATAGAATTCATATATGAGCTATTCTTGCAGGCAGTGTCTTGTCACCAGTGATATTTAGTACGGCTTGCATATCATAAAAGTGGTCCATTAATGAGCAGTTTGACAGTAAGCTTCTAAAAGTTTCTCTGGGGTATAACTAAAATGAATAATTTAGATCTCCACACTCAGGAGGCAAGATATGACTGAAACTGAGCAGGAGCATGTGTTTGCCACTGTGGGTATGAAACTCTTCACCTGGCTGTGTAGTCGTGATCAAATTGTCACATGTGACCTTCTCAGACAAATGATCATGCAAGCCTGAAAATATGGGTTAGATATTTCAATCTGCTATCGGTAACTACCTTCTGATTCGGTATTTAATACACATATTTGTTTAAGGTTTGCCTAAGTTTAAGCAAGAAAAATTCCTGTAAAAGAGTTGAAAAAATTCTAAAAAAAAAACCAACCAAAATTCTTGCTTTGATGTGAGAGTGAGGCTGTCCTGCAGGGAGAGATCAGCTTGCCAACCGACCACAGCTTTGAAGGCCAGCAGCATGCTTTGCATACTGTGAGCCATGGACTTCACGAGATAAAAGTTTAGTAGTTCTGAATAAACCTAAAAACTGAATCATGAGCTCTGTGTTGACATGAGCTGCTTTCTCTAAACAAATTTCAAAGGTCCTAACCAGGCCTTTTCTTTTGAGAAATGGTATTTTTGGGGAATTCCAGAAGTTCCTCAGCCATTATTCTCCATCCTCTCTAGTTTAAAGTATTTCTGATACTCTGAGATAGTTCAAGGTTCTGTGAGGATGACGAAGTATATCCATGATTCTGAGTTTAATGATTAGGGATTTTGTAGTGTTAAAGGAAGGTCTTAAAGCCAACCTATGCTTTAAAGCATTGGGTAAAATACAGGCACATCCTTGGCATAAATGCGAGAAATGAGGTAGGTCCTCAAACCATTAAATTATGCCATTGTATATCATCCTATAGTATCTTTTTGTCCTAGTGCCTCATTGAATGAAGAACTCAAGAACCAGAAGATGATAGAACTCCCTTGATCCACAGATTTATTTCCATCCTTTTCAGCCTCCTTATTTTGAGTCTTCTGGTGGAAGACAAAAGCCGTGAGTTCAGATGTTCAAAAGACTAAAGAAAGAGCTGAAATGACATCTCTCACAGCCTAGCCAAATGTTGAGGCCACCGTGCATCACCAAGAAGAAAGTTTTATGTAGTCAACATCAAGAACAAAAGCCATGGATCTTTCTGTTTACCTTGAAAAGCCTGATGCGCTCTTTCTCTGTAATTGAAATTTGCTTCATATAAAACCTCTAATCTGTCACAGATCAAGATAAAGATTTAAAAACCCCAAACACTTGAGTTGGCCCCATCTTTATTTATTTTTTTTTAATGTCCTTGATAATGACCAGGAGAATTGAAGGAACAAGGCCTTTGGGTCTTTAACTCAGTTTGATACCTCAGGGCACTGGTAGCCTTTAGGGGCATGTGAACAGCTTATCAGGAGAGAGTAGTGGCCACCAACAGCAAGCTTTGACACCTCCTCGACACCTCAGATTCCTCTGGGTCAGAGGGACTCTGACCTCACTCCTGTCAGGGGTAAAATCCTTCTTGACTTTAGCTGGGCCAGGATTTTCCACGCATTTTAACTGCCAAAAGCCATAGCTGCACATGGCCTTTACCTCTGTGCACACAACACTGCAATGAAGGTGCTAGGCTAAAACTCAAGGGATGTGGGGTCAGTTTCCAGCTCTGTTGAAGTTTTTCCCCTACAGATGCTTTCCCCTGAAGTTTCTGGCAAGGCACTTAATCTATTCTGTGTTTTCTCCCATTTTTTCATAGTTTATCTGTTCTCATAAATTCTCTAGAGTGAGTCTCTGTATATATTCACATATTTGTCTCTTGTTTTTGTTGACATTTTTATTTGTAATACAAATAACATTTATCTAAAATTCAACTTTACTGAGTCATCCATGCCAATACCATAAGACATCAACAACATCTATTTTCAGGTCACCAGAGTATCTTATGTTGCCTAACTTGTGAGATTTAGTCTGACCAATTAGGCCTGAGAAAGGCAAAAAAGTGAGCAACTGCCTCTGTTTTCTTGATTCATGTGAAGCCACTTAGATGTCTCTTAACCTTGCTCCTCCTGTGTTTTTGCTATTACCATCTAAAGATATTGATGAAACTCCTGTTTCGCTTGAGACTTCACTAAAGTTTGCGAAAACAAACTAAAAATTCATNATATGTGTATATATATGTGTTTGAGTGTATATACATACATATATATATATATATATATGTATGTTAAAATTCATGTTTGACAAATCTGCTTCTCAAACAGAGCTGTTTGTGGGATAAGGAGATCAAGGTTTACACAGCATCATCATTTTTGCAGGTGCCAATAAACCAGGTATTTCAGGTTTTGCTTGTATAACAAGATTAATCTACAGATTGAAGAAAAAAAACCAACCAGCTAGTTACAGATAATCTAGTCAACCATACCTATCCCAGGGTAGAGGAGAGTCTCATAGACACATCTCAAGATAGACTCTTCACCTGTTCAATATTGATTAAATTTTACCTATTTTTTTCCACCTGAGAAGTCCCATTTCTGTGTATCTGATGATATTTAGTGTGCATGGTTGCTTTCCCCTACAGTCTAAATGCTTCCATCAGGTTCAGCACGAAGAGCAGCCCTGAAGACAACAATGAAATCTGAGCTATGTAGACAGCGGGAAATATTTGCAAGCTGTGCAAAGTCCAGCAGGGATACTTAAACAAAACATCATGTTTTGCAGGAGAACGCTGCATGCTGATCACTTATGAACTAAACCCCCTCCTCTTTCTCTCAGAGAGTAGACTGTGTTCATCTCAAAGTACATGGAAATCTAAACTACAAAAGGGAAAAAGAAAAATAAAAGCATTTTGAGGAGCTTTCCTGTGCTAAAAGGACAGATAGAGGCATCTGAGAAAGAATGAGAGGGAGGAGGAAGGCAGAGATTGAAGAGAAGGTGATTCACACTGGCTGACTTCAGACATCTATTCCAGGCTTCTTATAGACCACTGAGACAGTGAGGCTCCTGCAGAGGTTCCTTTGGGGTCTGTTTGATTAGTTTAGAGGAACTGGCTTCCTACTTTAGCGTAGCTGGTCTATGTGAATGTTTCCCAAAATATTACCTTTTAACAACATCACTAGGAGGCTTATATTGCCTGTGATATTTGCTTGCATCATAAACCGAAAAAGCAGCAGTGTGTTTAAGAAAACAGGAATAAAAAAGTAATAATGTGCTACTTAGTAGTGGCCTAGGTCTGTGTGTGTAACTTCAAACGTATTAAATCCTACTTCTGTGGGATAATAGAAGCCATTTTGCACTTTTGCAGGCTGGTCCCTGAGAGATAAAAGCCAAGTTGAGACAGTGAAAGGTGAGGAGTAGTCTGAGTAGTCTGAGTCACTGATGATCTGTACACTATCTATCCACTCCTTTGGCTGTTTCTTCAGCTTCAGCCTGAGCTGAAATGTTCAAGCTGTTTAAACAAGGGTGAACTGACTAAAGGGGCTGGGGAGTCACCAGCAAATTCTGTGTGTGTTTGAGAACCCAGATGAAGTTGTGCCCTGGACATCGGGTGTTCATGGTGCAGGCTTGAAGGTTAACAGCTTTTTGATGTGCGACTCTGGTCCTGAGAAAGGGCTGAAATCCCCACTGACCAGGAACTGCAGATGTACCCCGAGAACTTCCCTGTCAGTGCAGCTCTCCCTCTGGTGCACTGAAACACAAGGACTCAGAGGCAGTGGGAGAGTGTCCCAAGAAGCACAGACATTGTCTGGGGTGTTTTGTTAAGAGTGGAATCTTTCCTCCACTGTTAGTCCCTCAGGATTCAACTGTGGTCACAGATACTTGTTTGTTCTTTGACCTACTCTTCCTCCCAGCAATTATTCCACACTCAGATGAAGTCTAATTTTTCAAAATGAGCTTACTAGTGGATATTGTTTAAATCCTTCAGACTCAGGGAGGGCATTTGACACATGACCTTTGCTTTCTCCTTGGTCTATCAGGTTTTTTTTTAAACTACTTCCCACTGTGCAAACTGTTCCAACACATTACTGTCCTTGTGACAACCATGAGGTTTTTCCTGTCTTGTTACTGTCAGTAAGCGCCCAGATTTGACCCCTGCAGCAGTAACATGGCTAGAAAATAGGTCATGTCAGAAACAGATAAGAGTATCACAGGTTTATATCAATCAGGAGATGGCTACTTCTTTTCTAAAATGCAAAAATTTTGTGTGGGTGTTTACTGGACCAAAATGAAATAAAATGGAGAATTTACAAGAGCAATTTACTACTTCAAGCATGTTGAAAAATATGTCTGTAAAGATAAAAGAAGGGACTAATCCAAGATGGTGCAATAGCTTTCATCATTTAGTCTCATAAATGTCTAATCCCACTCACAGGGGATAATCCCACTCTCAGAGAAAATAAACAGACCATGTTTATTTTGATATAAAATCCTTTAAATTGTAGTGTTGCTCTTTTCTTGTACATGAGTAATTGTTTTATGCTACCCTTGTGAACCCCGTTTTCATCATAGCATGTTTTCATATCATGTGACCCAGTTATATGACTACTTCATCCAGTAAAGAAATTGAGGTATTTTAATACATGTCTAAGGTCTAAGGCTTGTGTATGTTTCCATGAGATGTCCATTCCCATGTTTGCCAATTTTTTTGAGTACAGGAGATTATTTTTCATGTGGCTTCACTTTCTGAGGGTTGCATTTTCTCTTTGATGTGTACCAGAGGCTTGGCTATTTGAGCAAAAGGAAATAATTTAATGGATGGCAATCATATTCCTGGCCTTCTGTCTGGATATTAGGTGTTTCACATTGTTTAAAAGTGAGAAGAGTAGTTTCATGCCAGTTGCACATAAATTTTCAAGAACTTCTGTGACAAAATTAATCTCAGCCTCAACAATATAACAGGATGTAGCTGTAGTTTCCCAGATCGAGCCCAGGAAGGTAAGATTTACAAGTAGTCATTTTCTCTCTCAGTAATCTCTTAATTTAGAAAGCCTGCCATAATCCACAAGTGGTTATGGTGGGTATATCACCAGAAATCATTAATCTTATCCTGCTTCACCATCTTTTTTGGGGGGCATAGTGCTAGGATTGTAGATTTCTGCTTGTCTCATCTTTCCTAACCTACACAAATATGGCCATTATCAGTTAAAAAAAGAAAGACAGAAAGACAGGAAGACAGGAAGACAGAAAGACAGAAAGACAGAAAGACAGAAAGACAGAAAGACAGAAAGACAGAAAGACAGAAAGACAGAAAGACAGAAAGACAGAAAGACAGAAAGACAGAAAGACAGAAAGACAGAAAGACAGAAAGACAGAAAGACAGAAAGACAGAAAGACAGAAAGACAGAAAGACAGAAAGACAGAAAGACAGAAAGACAGAAAGACAGAAAGACAGAAAGACAGAAAGACAGAAAGACAGAAAGACAGAAAGACAGAAAGACAGAAAGACAGAAAGACAGAAAGACAGAAAGACAGAAAGACAGAAAGACAGAAAGACAGAAAGACAGAAAGACAGAAAGACAGAAAGACAGAAAGACAGAAAGACAGAAAGACAGAAAGACAGAAAGACAGAAAGACAGAAAGACAGAAAGACAGAAAGACAGAAAGACAGAAAGACAGAAAGACAGAAAGACAGAAAGACAGAAAGACAGAAAGACAGAAAGACAGAAAGACAGAAAGACAGAAAGACAGAAAGACAGAAAGACAGAAAGACAGAAAGACAGAAAGACAGAAAGACAGAAAGACAGAAAGACAGAAAGACAGAAAGACAGAAAGACAGAAAGACAGAAAGAAAGGGGAAAAAAAAAAAGACGTAGGTATTGTCCAGTGCAACTATCATGAACCAAAAAAGAGGAAAACCTTCTTATATGTTGGCAGAGAAAAGGCAGAGAAAAAGGCAGAATTTAGTATAAAGTTTACATCTCTTGTCAGAAAGAGTTAACATTCACCATTAACAGCAAATGCTTTTATCCAAAGTACCAGTACTGTGATTACACGCCTTTTATTTAAAAAAAAAAGTTATTTTAGCTCTTAGCTTTGATCACAAAACTCAAAATCTTTCAAAATATGCTCCCATTATATCATAAATGTGATAAACTAAGACAGTTTTGCATTCCTCTCAGGCCCTTCTCTCTGTTCTTTGCCGCGGGTAAAAAGCATAACTCGGAGCCTTCAGCATCAGTCATGTGACCTGAGAGAAGCGACTCCAGCTTCACCCAGTCTCTGTTTGAGTCGAGCCTGCATCAGAGCTCCTGCAGGGTCTTGGCTCAGTTCATGCACAGCGGGGAAGTAAAGAGACAAGGAAGGGTTCTTTTCCACTTATTGCCAGCAGGTTTTAATACTGGAGCCATAGAGGGTGCAGATAAAAAACAAAATGGCTGCCGGGGGTGTCTGTTATATCCCGGAAGCGAGGGGAGGGCAGTCAGGAGAAAGCCAATCACTGTGGTGGACCGGAATGACTGACAGGGGCGCCGGCCAACCACACGGCTGTTTGTGCATGGCAGAGCAACCAATGAGCGTCCCTTTCGGGCGGGGACCGCACCTTTTGCCGGCGCGCCAACCCGGGCCTTGCTACCCCCGGCTGCGTCGGCAGGCAGGGGAGTGGGGTGGGAGGGCCCAGGCCCCGCGGCGGGGCCGGGCCAGGCCGCCAGCGACCCCCAGGGGCATCGCAACTGTTCTTCACTGTGGTTGCATTCAAGCACAGCTTTACACAGAATAAGTCAGGAAGATAACTTCTGTTCATAAAGCCATGTGGATGTACGTGGGCTTGGGGAAGGAAGCAGTGGAGTGATCTCTTGACAGAGTTCTCCATAATTCCCAAGTGCCTGCTTTTAATTCATGTATATAAATATGCATATATTTGTGTGTACATCTGTGTGCGCACAGTAATATGTAATTATGCATAAATATTAGGCAATACGCAATAACCTAAGTAATAAAATTCTGTACACCATAACGGGATGAACACCAAGTTGTGTATTATCTTATCAGAACCCAGCAGGAAGTACATTTTAATCACATTTCTTTCCAGGGCTGTGTATTTCCCATACAACATTCAAAGGATATCACAGGGTTTAAGTAAGAAATTTGAATGTTTTTATTACATTCATATGGGAAACATAACTTCACATTCTTACATGATTACTGCACTTACATAATACCCCAGTTCTCAGGAAAAAATAGGAAAATACCAAAAGAAAAACAGTTTAGATTGAAAAACCAAGCCCCCTATGGATATTCTCAGATCCATGAAATTCTTTCTCAGGATTTCTCTGATGGATGTGGAGGCTCATTGCCTGGCCATAGCACTGACAGGAAACCCCACACCTTGAACAGGATGACCTCAAAGAAGCTGCTGAGTTTTCAGACCCCTTTTTCAGACAATTTCCTCTGGAGCCAGTGATGCACTCTGTGAACATTAAAGATTTCACAGTGCTCTTCAAAAGGGAGTCAGCCCTGCACTCCTTAACAGCAGTTGTCTTTGCCTCAGGAATTAAAGACAGTAGGAATCAACCTCAAAAGAGAACTTCTCCCCAGAGCTGATGGGATTTTCTTTCCCCTGTTCCTGTTATTTTACATGCCATATACTAGCTGGTCCCTCCTCTTCCCTATGATCTGAAAGCCAGTTCCACTTTTTCTGTATTTTACACTTGCAATTTGCCAATAGTTTTGGTTAATTCATAGGCAACTCACAGATCTTACACTGGGTTTGATAATTGCATTAAAGTCTCTTTGCGTTTAGTTTATAAGAACCCTTTACACTTCTGGGATAATGTAAGTGGATCTCACTATAACTTTGTTTTTACATTTTCCTTCAAAAGTATTATGTTTGTTCCTCTACAAGAAATGAAACAGAACAGCCATGACAAAAAACGTGATCCATCTGTCTCCTCCCTTAGGAAGGAATGCCTTGAGAACTTGTACTACCAAAGTTTTATTATTGTTCACAAACCAGATCTTAGAAGTATTTACTGGATACAATAGAGCATCATTAAAAAATTAAACTAATCTACAGTTGTCCAAATAAATACACAAAGTACATTTTGTGATCCATTACCTCATTTTTATTGCATTTATTCATTTTATTGCTGCTTTGCAGTTCAGTAATTTTTCATGATGGGTTTTCCAGTCATTAGTGAAAATTAACAAAAATGAACCATAAAAATGATAAAACCACAATAAAATGTGAAATCTATTTTAAAACTCTTTTATCCAAAAGAGTGCTCAGTGTTCCTGGTCAAGGTATTAGGTTTGTTACTGATAAGCCATGCTTTTGGAATAACGATATCCTCTAGATGTGATAAAAATTACTCTGCATATCCAACAATGTCCAGAAAGGAAGGAAGGAAAGCAGATGTGACACAGTTACTCAACTTGCCAGTAGGAAAAGCTTACTATTAGACAACATTCTAAATTTTTCTGTGGTAAATTGAATATTTTTTCCTAAGGCATCCTTTGCTTCCTAAGAACTGGGGGAAGGGGCTGGTGGTTTTTGTTGTTGTTGCTGCTTGTTTGGGTAGTGGGGGGGCATTGTGTATGTTAGTTTGGGTTTGTTTTGTTTTAAAGAGAATACAGCAAGTTTTGAAAATATTCTTTCAAAAACTAAAATACAGTTTCAAGTGAGCTGTTGTGTCTTTTGCAACTGCAGTTCCCGAGTGTTTGATGTTGTCCTTGTTCTTCAATGGTACTTGTCTGAAATCTTCCAGGTGAGACAGCAATATACCCTATCTTGAATAACATGAAGAGAACTGCCTGGAGGGAGGTTTAAATAGCCCAAAGAATCTGAAACTCTGAGGGAAGAAAAGGAGCTTGTATATTAGATACATTTTCCGTAGTATTCCCATAACATTTATTTCCCATAAAAGCTGGTATTTAACTGAAAATGTAATTTTTAAAAAATTAAGAATAGTCAGAATTATGTAGATTTTTAAATATGTAGTCTGGTTTCCATTTTAATAACTCAAACATATTTGTCAGGCATCCTGTTTCATAGTTATTACATATCATCAGGACAGTAATAGTGATTCTCAGTGAGGGATTGAGAAAAAGAAAACATGATTGGAGGACTAGAATTTAAGGGAGAGCCTTTTGTTTTGTTGTGAAAATCAGCAAGAACTTTTCATACTCTTCACTTGCTCCTGGTGTTACTATTTTGAAAAAGAGCACCTATTTTTGTAGTTTTAAATACATGTAAAACCTAGATTCATCCCACTTCAAGTATGCAACTGTGTCATTTAAATAGACACCCAGGCTCGCTTTTTGTCTAAAGGCAAGAGATGGACTTGTCTAGAAAAGTGTTCAATTTCAAGTGATCTGATTTAGCCTTTGCAGATCCCTGTATCTTTCTATTTATACCTTATTTAAGTACCTCCTACAAGTGGTTGAAGCTAAGTGTGCAAAAGATCCATATCTTTGAGTATTATAGCCGGAATGAATTCTCTAAAACTATTTTTAAAAATTCAAACATTCTGCTACTACTCCAAAGAGGAATGTTCCTTGATTGATTTTTCATGATTAACGCATTCTTTGCTCTAGAAAAATCAGAGTCTTTGGACCACTAACTTCATCCCTTTAGAAACCAAAAAAATCCACTCTGAACAGGTGGCTTCTGCATGTGAACCAGTTGTGTACCAGCAACAGATCAGATGAGCACAGGGTGTGTTGGAATGGAGGGAATGGCTGGAAATGGGAGATCTGTGGACCATTCATCTCCCATTTGAGGTCTCTTCAGAGAGGTGTGACTCAACCATCTCCAGCTTTAAAAATGGCATTTAAAAGTTCATGATGATTATTTGGAAAAGTCATTGAGAGAATATGCATGACTTAGTTGTGGTGCATATGCTTTTGCAATATTACAGTTTATGCTGTCAATTATAGTGTTGTCTATGCTTTTTATTGTTCTACTTTCATGTTTTCAATAGTGTATTCTCTTTAATTATAGTATAGTATCCCCTTTGACTACGAAAACAAAAATTACATTAACTTGGAAAAAAAGCAAAGGACTGGTAAACAAGAGACCAATGCAATTGTTCTCAGCTCTGACACAATCCTTCATGAGATTTTTGGAAGATTCCTTTCTTTGTCTCAGGATCTTATTTTCCCTGTCTGTAAAACTGAAGCAGTACTTCTCCCTTTGTATATTCCCCCATCAAAGAAAGGATATGAAAAAGAATTAATGACTCATGACATTTTATTGTTCTTACTGTCTGTGTCACTGGAGTGCACTCTGATAAACCCAATATATTTCAGCCTAATCATTATAAAATATTAATGAAATAAATAATAAATAATAGGTGTCAAACCTCAGTCCTTGTCCCAAGGACCAGCTGGAGAAGTCTGCCCATAACTCTTAAATTATTTTAGCCTCCACAACAAATTGACTGCATCCTACTGTTTATTGGAATAATCCCTGGTCCGGGGTAGACTGCAAACCCTGCAAGAGTCGCTCAGGAGAGAGTTTGTTTGCTTGGGCTGTTCAAACCACTCAAAAGCAGAGATGGCCAAGATCCAGCTCCACTGACTTCACTTGTGCTTTGATGCTGTTTAATGTATCAGTATAGATAAAGCCCTTAAGAAAGGATGGGATGGGATGG